>JASAND010001607.1:0-10868 GCA_030248195.1 Trissonchulus latispiculum
ACTCTTCTGCGGGTGTAGACCCGCACCTGTTGTGCAGGTGTAGATCCGCACTTCTGCGGGTGTAGACCCGCACTTCTCCGGGTGTAGACCCGCACCTGTTGTGCAGGTGCAGACCCGCACTTCCGCGGGTGTAGACCCGCACCCACACCTTTTCAGAAGTGCGGGTCTACACCCGCAGCAGTGCCGGCCTACACCTGCAGAAGTGGGGGTCTGCACCTGCAGAAGTGTGGGTCTACACGCGCAGAAGTGTGGGTCTACACCCGCAGAAGTGCGGGTCTACACCTGCAGAAGTGCGGGTCTACACCCGCAGAAGTGCGGACCTACACCCGCAGAAGTACGGGCTTACACCCGCAGCAGTGCCTCTGCAGAAAGAAAGTTAGTACACACCTTTGTGTACATATGTAGGTCTGGAGTCACAAGTTTTGTACGAGTGTGAAACAGAAGTTGTAAATGTGTATGTTTGATGGAGCTGTGCCCCATGTGAGTTCCCGTGGGATTATCGGCATTGGCAAGCATAGGTAGGTATTTTGAACTCAGGTAGTAGGCAGGAAAATGATATGATTAGGAGCTAAAAATAATTCATCAAGATGGGTAAGTGTGATTGAATAAGGTGTCGGCAAGAATGAGGTCAGAATGCGCGCTCTGGAGATATACGCGGGAATATGCAAATGAGGTAGCAATTTTAGGTCTAAGGTCACGGGGACTCCGGATTAGGTCATAATCATCAAGTAATGTTCCTGCAGTCCTCGATTCGTCCGTATAGGCAGTTTTATGTGATAGGGCGGACGAATCGCAACAGAAGGACGCTGCACTTAATCCGAATTGCATAATGTTGACATCATTTCGCCCGAAATTCAAATCTCCTGCATTCTTTATCAAAATTTACCTAGGTATGCGTAAGAAGTCAGTTTTAGGTAAAGTACTGTATTGACTCCTATAGTTATCATGATTTCTGCCTAAAATCTGTGATTACTGTTATTCCTGTCTGCAATAAGCAATATTGTGATCCTTACAGTTTGTCAGTACCACGTTTCTTGAAATCGTTCAATGGTACGGAATTACGTTTGACACCTTTAGTATCCGTCCGTCAGGTTTAAACCACAAAAATGGTCTATAAACCAATAAAAATGGAACTAAATCAATTACTGCAAGCATGGCGCTCTGACAGGTGGTTGAAAACATAAAGAATGAGCAAGCACTTTGAACAGCAATATGCAGGAGGAAATGGTAACCCAGGAATAATGTATACGACTATTAGTTACGTACAATTAATAATTAATATGTACCAGGCTATCTTCCAATAGCATCAAAATTGACGCTTATGCACGAATTTTCAATCTAATGTCGATATCAAAGTTATGAATCGGTTATGCGGGAAATGGGTAATTTCCTGCAGTTTGGGACCAGAAATCGTCCTAAACTATCTGGATCCGCAGTTATAACATCTTTTCTGTTCAATAGACAATTTACTGCTGTAATCGTAAATTGGTCTAAGAAACGGGCTTCTGCTCGCAGTCAGAGACCCGAAATTAATTGAATTTAGTATTACAGTCCAAGACAGTGCAGAAGCAGAATGTACGTTACAGAAGTATGCTTTAATTACAATTTCCTGCACCACAGTGCAGGAAATTGGCTGAAATATCACATTCTGCATATTAGTCTTAAAAAATTTAAAAATAAAGCCAAAACATTCAAAATTTCGCTCTTTATATGTGACCAGTTCTAAACGTTTTGGTAGTTTCGATAACGCAAGTTCATATTCGAGATCTGAAAGCCGAAAGAGTGAATAATGGTTGCTGGGTTCGATTCCCGCACCATAACTATGTACTAATGGGTTTTAACCCAGTTGATTCAGGTGCGAAGTCATTGGATCTCTCGCCCGAAGACGTCAATCTTGCCTCTGGTCGATTAACAGTGATTATCAGTGTCAGAATCGGAATCGTTGGGTAGGAGCCAGAAGTGCTCAGAATCATTATCAGTCGAAGGACGTTTGGATCTTATAACTGTACCTAACCAACTCTTGTGTTATAACCGTATCTAACCAACTCTTGTTGGTTAGAGAGTAACTGAATCTTTGAGGCAGAGACGAATCTAGTCCGCACCGGGATCGTTGGGTGGAAACTAAAACCTATCTTGTGATTGAAATTCGGGAATTCGTTTGGGAACTAGCCTAAGGTTCGAATTGAACTTTTCGCACCAGAATTACGAATCAATATCCTATTTGGTTTAAAATGATGATCTCTGTTCTTCTTACTCTAATGGGAGTTGGTACTCCCATTGCTCTGCTTTAAAGCTGAGTAACTGTTTCGGTCCTGAGAAACTGATAGTGAAGACAAGACAGAAGACATATCTAAACTAAATTGAACTTTAAATTGATTTGTTAATTTTGAACGGTTATCTCCCGGTAATTCCCTCACCTCACCGAACCTTGTATTGTCTGATCCTCTTGAATTGGAGTTGATCTGCAGGAACCTCTCCAATACCAATCTCTAAAGTGGGCTGTGGAGTCCTTGTGACTATATTACAGCAACTGGGAGTTCACCCAAAGTCCGTGCCCACCCTCAATTGTATTAATATTAATTATTATTATTATTATTATTGATTAATTTTGGTTTTTCTTCCTTTGGTACTGTAAAGGACAGATAAAGAGAGTGCACCAGCATAACACGCACATAAAGCATATAGGACACCAGTAGTTGAAGTGAGTTCGGTTATAGAGTCGAACTTGATCAGGAATAGAGAAATAACAGTAACCTGAAGAAGAGTCTAGTTCTTGGCTGAACGTGCGTAACATAATATAACATTTGGGGTAAACTAATTTAAAATTAACCCAAATCCACCCTATAGATAGTCTGGCAACTCTGATATATTGACTGTGAATAGCAATTGTTAATATACTTGTATTTATTACGTCATTTATACGGTGTATTTATTATTATCGTTATTATATCTAGTAATCGGTCTGTCAGTAATTGTAGTAAGTATATTAAACAGATTGCAGTGTTTAAACAAAACTGTGGACCAGTGACCTACAGATCCGGTAGTGATCTTCCGTATAAACAGTAAGTTCTTCTCAGATGTCAATAAGAGATCTGACTAGAACCTCTCATAGAAGAGAAGACCTGAGTTTGTACCTTTGATCTGCGTGTCAAGGTCCTCTATTTGATTTCGGCAGTGAACAAATAGAGCGAGAAATTGACGCCGTTCGCTGTTGTCTGCCGACTAAACGAACTCACAGCAGTACCCCTAATCAGGTTGGCCGTAAAGATCCCCGATTTTGGCAAATCACCTTTCGGGAATCTGGTACATAAGTTTGTCTAACTAGACAAACGCGCTGACCTTCTGTGTAACTAGAACTCGTAACTAGAACGAACTAGAACTGACCTAAGTAAGTAAAGTAAGCCAACACGGTTTAATAGCAAATCATATCAAATCAATCGATTTGGAAGCGACATAGATGTTTGGGTCAGTCGGTTCATTACAAATGTCTTTATTTTTGGCTTGTCGAAGATTCAACATCAAAATTTACTTATATCAATCCATATTTCGCAATGGAATCTCTTCACTAAAATTCATTAGTCACATCACTTTCGTTGGGTTTTCAAATTTGAGGCGTGTTGCGGTTTCTGCCTTTTGGGGTTCCAAGTCTCTGTAATTTGTTTCGGCTCGTCCAAATTTCATGTAACATTCCTTTTGACTTTAATCCGTTGTTGCTAACTCAACTCGCATTTCATCCCCTTCCTTGGTGTTCACCCTCTATTTCTCCCATTCAGTCTATATTCTTTCTTTTCCTGTTATATCTTCGTCTCCCCTCCCCCCAAATATCTTATTGGTAGCCAGTAAGTTGTTTTGCTCATTAATTTTGTCTTTAACTTGTCTGCTCCTCCTTTTGTATTTTTACAGTAAATCGTCGGTTGCCTAACCTAGTTTTATTTAACTCAATTTTACTGTTTGAGCTCAACCTATCTTTTAGGTAAACGCTCCGGGGGTAGCCTGGAGTATTTCTGAGCGTATTTAACAGTCCATTCTCCTCTTCTCAATCAGGTGCCAGTCGGTCCGGCGTCCCCCAAAAATTTATACTCCCCCAAACTTGGCGAGGACTGCCCGGGGTTAAAAGAAAGGCGCCAGGACAAAAATCTCGCGGGCAGTCAGGGCTTGTGTTACATTGTGCCAGTCCTCACGTAATTTGTGGTGGTGCTGTGGTTCAACTCCCTGACCTCACATATTACATTAGGCTGCCAAGTCTAAGCTCTAAAAAGTTATTCCCCCCCAAACCTATTTTTTCCTAAATTCATAAATTTTCCAACCCCCCATAATCCCAAAAATTACCTTTAACCCCACAGCCCTTAATAAAATTTTGGGAGCAAAATTCATAAAAATTTTGGTTCTCCCTCAGTCCATATAAACCTACCCCCACCCCCAAATAAATTTTTGGATTGGAAAAAAATTTTCTCTGGTTATCCCAGTCCGAAGAAATCACTCGAAAGAAAAGAAGTTACTTCCACCTCCCTACCCTACCTTCATTTTCTTCTGCGTTTCCAGATGTTTGTTTCCAGGCCTTCTCTGACAAATTTATAGGGTTCCTGACTAGCCTAAAGGTCACCGCTATTTTCGTTTGAAAATATTTGAATATATTTAACAGGAGGCCCAGTGAAACATCTTACCATCCACTTTGATTATGGCAGGTAGGTAGGAAGGTAGGTAGGTAGGTAGGTAGGTAGGTAGGTAGGTAGGTAGGTAGGTAGGTAGGTAGCTAGGTAGGTAGGTAGGTAGGTAGGTAGGTACCACCAGTATTTAAGTGCCATTTTTTAGCTGTTTTCTGTTCAACTGTAGTTGTGTATTCTGGCCTGCTATTACAATTTTATGAATAGAAGCTGCGTATTCTACATGAAGTCTTCCAAGTCTTCCTGGTCAGAGTGTGAGTAAGCAATTAACCTTTGCAGAATGAATTCGTTTCTACTTTGCGCTGACCTAAGAATTCAATAACAAGTCCATCATGAGATGAATGATATTTGTTAGTTTAACGGTGTTTGTGCTTCTTCCTTACATATACATATCTATTCCGCAGACTCATTTTTGATGTGCTGGGGCCAGTTTCATAAAACTTGAAACTTGCAACTTGCATATGGAAGTTGCAACTTGCATGAGCAAGTTACAAGAAAAGTGTTTCGTAAACCCTCAAGTGGGACTTGCTGACATGCACTTGAACTGCAAGTTGCAAGTCCGCAAGTTGCAAGTTGGCCGCTAACGCTTGTGGTCAGAATTTGTTTCATGAAAATCATCAATAGATGCATTTGCAACTTGCACTTGTGTTGCAAATGGTTCAGTGAATTTTCACTGAACCAATGGAACAAAAATTGCAATAACTTATTTTAATTTTAATACTTGTTGCAAAAATTTTATGAAAAATACTCTTTGGATTATTGTCGTACTACAGTGTGAATTTAAAACAATTTCTTTAATTTTTGAATTTATATGAATTTCCAAATATTTATGGTTAATTTTTTAAAGATCAGCTGCTTGCCAACTTGAATTTGCGTTTACAAGTTGTCAAGTCTTGCAACTTGCTTAGCTAATTTCCGCAAGTAGCAGAAAAGTTTTATGAAACACTGACAACTTGAACTTGCAATTCAAGTGCAAGTGCACGCTCAAGTGCAAGTGCAAGTTGCAAGATTTTTATGAAATTATCCACTGGTCGAAACGTCTATTCTGTACACTTACCGAGTGAACATTACATTGCACTGCTATATTTGAAGACTATCCGATTTGTATATTTCAAATTCGATACGTTAAGCTTATGAAGAACAAGCAGTGCCCTAAACGGGCAAGACTCCTTTGCTGAGAATTGTCTGAATTCAGTTTCTGCTATGATACTGCTTGCACCTTGTACGAGTGATACTTTCGTGACTATCATGACGACTAGAGTTTATCAATTTTTATTCCATTCCGCTGGAGCGGAATATATTCCCCGGTGATATAGCATTTAATGCATGTACGCTGTTGTTATTGTCTTCAGCTTCTCCTATCTTCAACACATGGGCTAGTATGTTTATTTTTAGAGTCAACGGAAACCGATCAATGCAACCCCGTAGGCCTTCAGAAGAATACGATCCATACTTAAAGCTGAAGTTTCATCGAATTTTATCATATCAATTTTCCAAAAATTAGCAATACGCTCTGGCGCTATTTGTTTCTAAAATACTCCCCAGACATTATCGATTAGAGAAGGTCCATGCATAGATTAAACAGTAACAAACATTAAAACCGATTGAGCTTAATAGCAGTATATTGGCAAACGCCAAACTACTGTTTCTATGTTTGAAATTTAAGCTTTGACCTCGGCTACTTTGAATGAGTCCTCTTTCCTTATTTTCGCCAAGACAATGAACATTATTCTACTGAGAACTGAATGAATTTGAGTTGCAGTAGCAGTGCGGTTAAGACATTAGCCTACCGCCGCAAAAGCCCGAGATCGATTCACAGTTCTGTGTACATGTTTTAATTTTCTATTGCAGAAGCTATTCCGCGTCGAATGTGACTACAAAACCTGTACAGATTTAAAAGAAAGACTTGCAAGTTTCAAATTCCGGGGTATTTAGGAATTGTTTCTTTTTAAACATGTAGCCAGAAACAATTCTGTTTAGTTTTTTTATAGTACACAATTGCAGCTAACGCTTTGTTTGAAAGATGATGGCTTCGAATGTGCATTTTGCTTCTTCACATACAATAAACTACAATAATTTCATAACACTTCCATTTTTCATGCCACGACGAAACTAAAATCTTCAGAAAGCTGAATCCAGGTGTTTTTATGAACAAAGGATATCTGCATGGCTCAACGCCGGAATATTCCTCTTTCAGGGGCGATCTTGTTGAGATGCTCTCAAATCAATAATGCAAAGCAATGAATTAGCAAGTTTAGCATTCAAAAACTTCAAGAACTATAGAGAAAATACAATGCCTTGCAATGTATTTGTTCTGGCTTTCATTTATCATTCTTGCATAATTTAAGGATTTTAATCATCGGTTTGTGATGTTTGGCCGCAGCCAACAACAATAAATATAGTACAATTGTGAATTGTAGCATTTTTTATTTGGCGATCGGATCGGCGCAAGACCAAAACGTTTGTTGAGCCCAATGCAGAATCGGCTCTCCAATCCATGGAATTAAATCAAAACGATTGAGGCATTAAGTTGAGTGTAGTCTGGTGTGTCCACTATGTTCCCTAAAGCAGAAATTTGCCAATCCATGGGTGCATTAATGTTTACATGACGAAGCTACTTTTCTTGGCGTATAACTCATGTCTGAGACAAATTTATGTTGCATCTGCGGCGTATTTTGTAAAATCTGTGACAACCTTGACGGTAGTTCACTCACAGGGGAATTAGGCACAATTATTTGCAGCAGTGTTGTCGAATGGATTGGGATTCAATGAGATTCAGATTTAGTGAGAAGGGAGGGGTTGAGCGTGGGAGCTTAGATTGAATTTGGATTTGAATTGAGTATCAGTATTTTTGATCATGAATTGGGGCTTTAATATTGTCTGGAAAGTATAAAAAATTAGTAGCTGCATCAAAATTATTGTCCCACTGTAGGCCGAACCAGAATTTTGATATCGGATTAGACTAACCAGACAGAATCCACTAGTTAAGCACCTACGTTCCTAGAAATAAACCCTAACTAGAAATATCCCTTCTCTTTTAACTCTCACGCAATTTTACATTGAATTTTAACCCGCGTCTCAGCACGCGGGTGGGGGGGGGGGGGGGGGGGGGGGGGGGGGGGGGGGGGGGGGGGGGGGGGGGGGGGGGGGGGGGGGGGGGGGGGGGGGGGGGGGTGGATCCTATAGAAGAATGTTCAAAGAAGCATATAAAATTGATAGATATAATTACTACAGCCTGTAGGACTTTGATACTATCGTAAGTGGCGAATATTGTGACTCATTTTTAGTAAAAAGGTCGGGAGGTTGGCGTTTTGAAGAACTTATTTGCGAGAAAGAAAAGGAGTGAAAAGATTTTATTTTTTGATTCCATTGTAAAGACGTTTGTGGAAAATTTACGCATTTTATATAGGCACTATCCATCTCTACAGACTTTTTTTTTGTCTTTTTTAGCGCAGAGGTTTCTTTTTATGAAGTTATTGTTAATTTGGTATTGAAAGGCAAATTTGACTCAAACCTTGACATACTTACCACTCCTGGTGCAGTTTATAATCCTAGACGGTTTAGTGGTGCCATCATTACTTTGGAACCCTGCACGTTTTTGTTGTTTTTTCCACTGGATGCTTCCTATGTCTAGGAGCTAGATCTGAATAGCATGCTAATGCTTGCATTTGTGGCTTGAACAAAATTTCGAAACTATCGGTAAAGGAACAACAGTTTGCAATTTGGTTATATCTCATCATCTGGGATATAAAGCGAACCTGGAAGCTCTGTACGTAAAGCTAAGAAAGATCTGCACTAATTTGTGTTTAGAGCTGGTACTTTACAATGGAATTATCTGGAAAATGAAGAGGAACCATTAGACTATTTCATAATGGAACATTTTTCATTGTTGGGTTAATAATAAATGTGATGCTTATAGTCTTGCATCTAAAGTGTGTAATACGTGTCATGTGTTGAAAAAAATAAAAGAAAAAGAAAACACCGTAACGGTTGCCTAGCCGTCTAATGACGTTCTGTGGCGGGGCGAAACGGTTATCATTAATACCATTACATGAGGAGCCCCAAATACCCAAATATCTGTAAGTGACCTGAGGGCAAATAGCTGATGTAGAACCCGCTTTTTTAGCTATTGAGAATTACTAACATTTAATTCTAATAAGACATACAAAATCCAGTGTATACACTGCAGAAGTAATAACTGTCTGAGCATCATGCAGTCAGTTTTCATCATCCTAGCTATCATCAGAAACCTTTCGAGCCTCAATTTCTTGACCAGTAAAGGTCAACGCCGCCACAATCTAGAAAGAAACAGAAATATTTGAAATACCCTCGAATTTCGACCCTTAATACTGATGACAACAGCAACAGAAACTGCCGGTCGACGGCCAGGCAGATTGGCTCTACTATGAGTCGGCCGGCCAAAAATCTTACACGCTTCAAAATTGTATGTAGAACTGTTTCAACACCATTTATGGTGAATGTTACTCTTTCCAAAAACGATGCACTATTTTCAGCAATTTTATAAGATTTAGATTTAGCCAATTTTAGGATTGCCACAATACGCAGATCAATAGAGCTTATAGTAATCATGCCAGTCGAAGTGTCAGTCACCGGTTTCATTTGAAACTGGACCCGAAAGAGGTACATAGCGGACTCTTAGAACTTCCGCACCAATCTAATTTATAGTAAGGATTGGCCCTGCCGGTAATCGAACCCGCGGCCGTTTCGCACTGCAGTAAGATGTGCCTCCACTGTACCACTGAACCATCAGCAGAACTTCCATATCAGGTTTATCAATCTGTATACCTGGGGTCTGTTTCATAAAAGTGATTAGTTGATCAGTGATTAGCGATTAGTTAATTAGTGTAGCAGTTTGTGAGGAAACTGTTAAAATGTTCTTGGAGTTTTGGTGCCATATAGTAGCTGCTAAAGTGCTTCATCCAAAAATCATAAAGTATTTGAATTGTCTCCCTGATTCATTCAGTCAAAGCAAAATTTGAACTCAATCGTAATTTCTTTAGTTTCTACGCTGGCATCAATCCAATTTAAGTTGTAATATTAATTTATACTTTTGATTTCATTAGATTGCTCAAAGCGCTTCAAAATGACATAATAATTTATTACCGTAGACCATTCGTAGCGTAGATTATCATCAGAAAAACTGCTACACTAATCAACTAATCACTAATCACTAATCAACTAATCGCTTGGAATCATGCTTAAAACATGAGGTATGCGTAGGATTTCGCGGTCCTTCTGCAGCATTTATGCACCTTAATACGTTACAAAGGGCATCCACTGGAAAATTAAATACCACCTACCAGAGACAATATGCCAGTTTTAGCCAGCGTTGCAGCACCGGAGCAAATGCAGCTGGATGCAGTGATACGGTCATTTGTTGTCTGACAGTTGACGGTGTTGGAAGCACTGCCAGCAATCGGCATTTTGCACATATTATGACAGCACTGCATAAATACAGCACAGCTCCCGCCTGCCTCAGCTCGACAACTGTTACTGTAGTCAGCTGCCCGGCTGAGCAGCACGAAAGACAGCACGATTAAGCACAAGGTTGCCAGTTTGAGCATTTCTGGATTTACGTAGAGTCAACCTTTCAAAAATAAAGATTCTCATGATTAACAATTGAGAATTGCTGATATTCGTTTTTTAGTTGTAAAGGTGTTCATGCAAAAATATCCACTGTAGTTGTTATGTTTTTTGTGTGTTTTTCAATGTTTTCAATGTTACTGTTGGCGCAATTGAAAATTAGAAACAAATTTGGTTTCCCTGAAAGCTTCAGGACAGCTCAAACGTAGTCTTTGGTGTGCAGAATTCTTTTCATTCACTGAAGAGCTGAGCCTACAAAAAGTGCTTGCCATTCCAACCAAAGGACGCAGCTGAAGATGTTGGTTTCCTTCAGCTTATCTTCAGTCTTTATTACCAAGAGTACATAGTAACTAAGAGTGTGACAAGCGTTATTACTTATTAGGCTGGGGATATTACATGTGCAATAATAGCTGACCCTCCACAACTTGGACTCTACCGATCCTTATCCCAGAATTCTAATTGAGAGTATTGCTGTCTACATAAAGGCGCGTTTTTCGTTTGTATAGCGAACTGAGCTATCCAAAATTTACCTAACTCCCGTGGTAAGAAAGGGCCAATCATCTAACCTAAATTGTGAGACGACGCCACAAAGAACATATA
>JASAND010001609.1:0-32994 GCA_030248195.1 Trissonchulus latispiculum
TCCCAGCCCACATGATGATGTTATGATAAGCCAAGCGGGTAGCTAGCCTAGCTACAACCGCCAGCAACGGAAAGGTTGACCATTCCAACCTTGATCCGTTACAATTCTATTTAATGCCACATCGTCAATTCCAAAGTAGAAAACTTCCTTCACTAATGCTCAACGCTCAGTATCTTTCAATTTTTGTCATCTTTAGCTGTTTCCGAACTGAACTCTGAACTCAGAAAACGCTCCCAGATTGTTTGAACTTTCATTTAACTAAATGTTGAGCATACGAGCTTTTGGATGATTCTTTGGTATGCGCACGCCTTTAGTGACTGAAAAAGTTTATCCAAGTTGAGGGGATGGTTACTTTGACTTTCTTCGGATACAGTGGGATCGTAATCACAATAAATGAATCTATTTCAAGTAATATTTAATTAATGTCTTATAAACGTTTACTAAAAATTCTAAAGGACTTTCACCTCTCATCAGTTTTATAAACGTTTAGTAAAGTTACTCCAAAAGCAAAAGGACAGCGAGAGGAAAAGGAAATTGGAAAGAAGCAATTGTTTTCAGGTAAAAAATTATAAAATTAATCTAAATAGAAAATGTAAACACTAATCTCAACACATAAGTCAATTTATTTCTTAAAATAAAATTCCAAACACATTTTTCTAATTTCTGGAACTAAGTGAGCTTAAAATTTTATATTTATTGTCAGTAAAGTGTAGTGTCCGATTACTAAAAAAATTAGTTTTTATACTAGGTATTTTATTTTTACATGGTTTCATTAAGAAATTACGTAAAAGGAAACGAAAAGATACTACGTAAAACTTAGTACTTCGTGGAGGTTTTGCTTGTTTGCTGCCTTTTGTGCTGTTCCTATTTCCAGAGACAAGCAGTTGAACTTTGTCATAGGGATCTGCTCTTATAATCCAAATTCTTTCTAAAATTTGTTAAAATTTGAAGGTTAGAAGAAGCGGACAGCACAACGGTGGTTTTACGAAACTCAGAAAATTGCTGATCTGAGCGCGTTCATAAAATAAAAACCAATGTCCTCTGCATCAGCATCAAGTTCCGATACCGTGACAATTAAATGAAAGTCCCTATAATCCATTTTAAGTATTTAAAACTCTTTTAAAATAACTTAGTAATGAAAATCTATCTAATCTAAGCTCAATGTGAATAAAGACTCCTGAAAGAGTTAAATTTCAAAATGGCCATGTCCGAAAAATGGGTTAAAATTTCTCGGGTACCCGAAAATGCTCGGGTACCCAGGTAGTATTGCAATTACCCGACATAGGGCTTCGGGTAGTACCAGGTTCCCGGGTCCAAATTTTTTGACCCGTGCCCATGCCTACTACGCACCCACTAGTTGGTAGTACAAAGGTACAGATACGAATACAGCAAGTCAGAAGCTAGTTCGTTCGATCCTGAAACGTTGGGACTGATCTTTATCTCTACTACAAGCCCTAACTGTATGTCATGGACAAGGTATAGAGTAAGAAAAGCGCACAATGGCAATCATCTTAGCTACTTGCTTTGAAAAGACTTGAATGCAACAGTTTCTATACAATTATTAGTTTATTAGACAAAATCTAACGGACTGAGATTGCCTCCCGTGCGGCTACTGAAATTTGCTGATACCTTCATTTCCGGTTCCATTATCTCTGCTATGTATGTGCTTTTGTTACAACCTTAATTCTGAAATTTCAGAAAACACGTGGTCACTGCAAAGATGGACGCGGGACGAAATTTTTCGTCCCGTCCCGTCCCGCACTCAGTTTGTCTGCCCCGTCCCGCGGGATCCCGCAGGCCCGCAAATTTGATAATGCCCGTCCCGCAAAATTCCTCATAATTTGTTAATTCCCTCATTAGCTAAAATTAATGGTAATTATATAATATAAATTTAATATGAAAATTTAAAATGAGATTGCTATGTAAACTTTACGCTATTTATTTTTCCTTGCGAAGATGCAAAGTCAGTACTTAATTTGTTATTCAAATGTGTAAAAATGTGAAATGTTTATATCATCTGCAAACAAACAATATCAATTGTTGATTTCAAAATATTGGCCAAATTGGCCAAATAAAATCAAATTTAGCGGAATCAGAAAATTGCTGCCATACAAAAGTGATGGAACCGTGTCAATTTGGGCCACTTTTCGGATCGGGTAACTGGGTCACCGGGTCAAGAGCTTGAATCCGGCCTTGATCCGGTTTTCTTAATTTCCCACAGATTATTTCCCAGAAATTTTTGGTTTAAAACTAAAACTTTTAGGTCTAATTTCAACCTGATGCTGATACATGATTTGCATGTTTTAAAATTTAACTTGCGCTTCATAATCTTCACAACTTGAGGTTCGTTCAATATGGTCTCCAGCAGAATAATATTTGTTCTGATCGGTTCCATGATTATTGCATTGCATAGATCTGTTAGAACTAGCTGGTTTGCAAATTATAACTTATTAAATTAGGCAATGCAGATAAAGCCAAGTTTCAAAAGTCTCTAGCTTTGTCCCGTCTTTAAGTTTTAAATCAAACCCTGGACTGGTTATACATAATCAACACTTTATACAACTTCGAAATCATTTACATTACCTGCGTATACTCAAAATTAAACAATAAACTTTCAATAAGAAAAGATACGCAAACCAGCACAGCCACAGCAAATGAAACCTATATTACCTTAAAATTAAATTTCATGGAATAATTTGAAGTGTGACTGTAATCTTTTGAAAATTGTTATCTAGCTTGCTCAAAAATTCCCTAATTTAGAAGTAAATATAAGAAATTTTGGTCCCGCGGGATCCCGCGGGACGAAGGTTGTCGTCCCCTCCCGTCCCGTTGGCTCCCGCGGCCCGCGTCCATCTCTGGGTCACTGGGTCAGCAGATGCTGACTTGCTTTCATCTCCTTCTCATCTCGATTACCTTAAATCTAATCTAATCTAAGTCAAGTATTAGTTTTCAAAATCTTACTCGGAATGCTTTGGCGTGGATCTTCGTTCAGTAGCTATTTCACTGGTTTTTGATCTTCTGGCAGGAGTGGGACTAGAAGAAACGGGTAACGAGCTGGATGCGGTGGTTCTTGTGGCACTGTTTGTGGCTGCAGTTGTGGTCGTGGAATCAGTTTCGCCATAAACCTTTTTGCGCCATGAGTATCCACTGGTCGTTGTTGTTGTTGCTGCTGTTGTTGAAGCACTTTCGTTGATCTTGGTTCTGGCTCCAACACTTCCTGTTGTGCGAGATCTAAAAACCACAAGCAGCAAATCAATAAACAGCTAATACATAGGAACTTTACGGGTAAGCTACATATATGAACCAGGCATCTCCTTCTGCTGAAATCTTCTTGCCCGTGGTTGGATTCCCAGTCACTCTATTTCATTTCTGTTACAGAAGCTGATAGAACAGTCGATAGAATGGTCTGCAGGAAAGTGAAATAGTCTGTTATTACACCTGTCATACTTGCTAGTTGCTCGGATCGGCACATCAAGCCCGAAGTCTCCAAAGCTATGCGAGTAAACTCATTCTCACCATTCTTCATGCTTCTCCTTTAGCCGTATTCCCTTTAACAGCACCCCATGAGGTGGGAATCTTTCACGTGATCTAAGTCATTACCCATCAGGTTGTTTTAGTTCAAACTAATGAAAACCGGACAAAACACAGTACTCTGGAGAGGGTAGGGATGCTTTGGAGCTGAACTGAGGTCGTGAAGGATTGCACACAATCCACAAGCACATGTATAATTACAACAGCACTCTTTCAAAAACTACAATTTGCTCTTTCAATTACAATTACAATTACACTCTTTCAACGATTTTTATAAGCAATCCCTTATCTTTGACTCTCATCTGATGCTTTCTCAGTGCAAGAATTAGCTTGGAAATTATGTAGTTCTCAGCTTGAAAATGCTGGAATTTCCAAATTACAATTTTAAGACCTCTGCCCTTATTGTTTGCGTTAAGCAAGATAATTAAATTACAAACTACCGAAATATTTACAAAGCTGTTTTGCAAAAAATAAGACTTGAAGTAAGCCAATATGTTTTTAATATAGGTGCAAAAGTTGGGAATTTTGTGGTATGTGCACACCTTTCCAATTAAGGGGACTACAGTATGTATTTTTAAGCATTTCGACCATTTTTATAAGTTGCATCTTCATCAGCTAAACCTATTTTTCTCGCAAATTATGATGGACAAAATATTCTTACCTCCCAGCTGGGGATTTGTCTGCAGATCCCCCGTTTTTAAACTCTGTGCCATGCGCACCTTCCAATCGAAAACAACGCTTGCACCGCTCCTTTTTCCACACTTGGGGTACAAACCCGGGGCATACATCGTCAGACATAACAATTAGCAGTAGCAATAGAAATTGTAGCGATAGCAGGAATAGCAGTTGTAAAAAGCAGTACAGAAGTTATGAATGAAAGATTGCTTGGATAGTACCACCAAACAAAGTTTGAGGAGCGGCGCAGCTGAAAGGAGTAAATTCTAAGGAAGGCTAAAGTCGCAATGGGAGAAAAAGTGTCCCCTAAGACTTGTACTTAAGCATTTTGCGAAATCCGGTCTCAGTTGCAGTAAATTCAGTTAGAAACGCAACATTCACTCAAATGCAGACACGAAAAGAAAAATCGTTTGCCAGAACAAACGTTCGCTGGCCAACGCCAGTTTCCAGTTTACGCTGCAATTCGCCTGCAATCCTCACTTTTACGAATATATGTACGCGTAAATGAGGTTGACGGACAATAACAACAGGTATTAAAGACCCCTCCTAATTTTTAATGTCAATCCTCCTAATTTTTAATGTCAATGGTTTTCTAATTTTATTAAGTTTTAGAAATTAAAACTTTTGAAATGATATTTGGAATTTAGTTGTTTTATAAACACTTGCTTTGTGTCCTGTTTAGGGTGTATTTACTCTTTGAGTAGCACGAAGCAACAGGATTTGCAATTAGCAAGAATTCTAGCAGTAAGGTTGTCACATTTCCAGACAGCTATGGCTTGTCAATTCTTTCAGTAAGTTTTCACTCATTTGTATTGAAAGACACAACCAAACAAGCGAACGTTGAAATATTAAAAGTCAAACTTAAGTCCTTTAATCCAAACTAAATGACAAGTGTGGCAGTATATGCTTATATTCTCTGAGCTTAAGTTTGGAGAATTCTAGATTGATTTGTTAAACATTTAACTTTAAACAATTAAATAGATTGATTTGTTAAACATTTAACTTTAAACAATTAAATTTCTATCAAGACCAAAGAAGGCAAAATCGTTGTCCTTGATTTTGAGATTCTTGATGCTTTCAATGGCACTGAACAGGAATCTAAAGTCCATTCTTCTATCGCGCCAGTTTCTTAAAATTTTCTCGAGTTCACGAGTCTAGTCAAGTTCTGGGCAGTCTCGAAGCTCTCACCAAGAATAGAAAGCCTGAATGCAGAAACGAATTTCAGAATCCTGCGAAGCGTTACTTACCACGTTTGTAAGCATTCATATCCAGAAAACCTATTATTATTGATAAATATTTTAACCAAAAACTTAATTTTTCGAAATTTTGATTGGTACAAAATCTTGAATTTTAAAGGTATTTAAAGTTAACTTTAAGTTTAGGAACGAATTCAAACTTAAGCTTGGTTCGATTGCGCCTGCATGGCTCAATCGTTAGAGCGTTGGCCTAGAAATCCAAAGGTTGTGGGTTTGATCCCCACCTCAGGCCCGAATTTTTCGGATAGGAGTTTGCTGTTGCATCTTAGTTATGTTCGTTATTTCATTTGTCATGAATCGCAAGGGGGACCAAGGGGAACCAAAAAACGGTTGTCGTCGATTTTGCTAAAAAGCTGCATAAAGGGGTTTTATGCATAAACACTGGTCTGAAGTCCGTTTTTCGATTTAGTTTTTCGTTAGCTCAGTGTAAGCTTACAACTTAAGCTTGCACATAAGCTTGTAATCCAGCTAACAAAAATCTGAATCGAAAAACATCAGATTCGTGCTCAGCACTCCTGATCCTGAAAACTCCCCGTAGCACCTCACCTATCACCTTTATTTCCACCTTTAAATACATTTTAGTACAGATGACCCCACTTTATTTCCCCAAAAGAGTTGACATTTTTATTTTTAAAAATTTCTCAAATTTTAAATGTATCAGCCACTAGTATACCCCATATGCGTCTCAAAATTACAAAATTTAAAAAATTAAAAATTTTGATTTTGTTTGAAATTTACATTTTTTTTGTCAAAACGCAAAATAAAGAACAAACCAACTAATAAACAATGTTTACAGAGAAAAACAATATTCTTCTTGGGTTTAAATTTGGTATAAATGCGTAGACGTGGTTTATAATTAACGTTTTACTTACCTTACATATTGTTTTGACATACGTTAGGCTTAACCAATTAAGTGAGAGGAGTGTGACAAGAGTCACGCTCTTAGTTTTATTAAGGCCGAAGACATTATCTGCACGATTACGGATGACCCCTTACAGAAATTCGACCCGAGTGACCGCTCCCACAAATGAGTATATACCTAGTACTAGGGTGGGCCCGGGCCGAACGGGCCGCGGGCGGGCCCGGCGCCGCCCGCGGGCTGGACGGGGGGCGCGCCGCCGAGCCGGCGGGGCCCGTGACCCGGCCGGTCGCGGGCGGCGCGGCCCTCTGGGGCCGCTCGGGCCTCGGGGGCCCCGGCCGCTCGAGGTTTCCGGGGGCTTTGAGAAGGGTGAAAAATAGTGATTTATTGGTTGTGGTTGGGGGCTGTGGTTGTCTAGATCACACACGCACGCGGTGTCGCGCAGTACACATACACAAAATATATCCACCTAGAGCGAGCATAAACATAATTTACTTAAAACAAACTACTATTAAATCTTTAGTATTTTTTCGTGATCCAAATTTTTTTTTATGGTTTTTTTTTATATGCAAGAAATTATATTGTGACAATTAATTATTAATTCACACCAACCACTCAGAATCAAAAAGAACAGTTATGTGCCGCGCAGACACAGCCAAACCGGGTAGGGCAGCGAACCGTACAGTTTAGCTACCCCGCCGGTTAGTGGGTAATCGGTGTGTGATTCAACTGGTATTAGAAGCGTAAGAAGATTTTTAACTTTTTAATTTGAGTAAATAATTCAAAAACCTAAATTTATAAATTATTAAAACTTTATTTTCTAGGGTTATAAATAAAAATTAAGCACAAGCAAATTATAATAATAAATTTCAACAATACATAAATAGCAATGAAGTAATAGAAAATCGAACATAAAACCAATATGTTTAGATGTGTAATACTAATAAAACTATATACTCGGCAAACTGGATGCTGTTTGAGCCATTTTGGGCCTCTCCGCAGCGGTCGGGCTACATTTGGGCCACTTGGGCTGCTCGGGCTACCCTCGGGCCGCTCGGGCCGTTCGGGCTCTTCGGGCCGCTCGGGCTCCTCGGGCCGCACGGGCCGTGAATCGGGCTTCGGGCTCGGGCCGTGAGGCGAGCCTCGGGCTTCGGGCCGGGCTCGGGCCGGCCAGCCCGGCCCGAAGCCCGGCCCGAGGAGGTTGGTTGGCCCGAGCCCGAGCCCGGCCCGAGAAATTTCTTAACGGCACAACCCTACCTAGTACACATTACTGTACCATCACTCGCTTGTATGTTTATGTGTTGCAGCCAAAAATGTTCTATCAGCAACTGGTCACTGTCGAGCTTCAACACATAAACATACAAGCGAGTGATGGTACGGAAATGTGTACTAGGTATATACTCATTTGTGGGAGGGGTCACTGATGTCTAATTTCTGTAGGGGGTCAGCCGTCATCGTGCAGATCATGTCCACGGCCTTGCAGACGGACAGCATAAGAAGGCATTAGACTTTTCTCCTGGTTTAACTAGAAGTTATAGTTGCTGTCTGCATTCAGAATTACACAGGTGTTCATGTTCATCATACATAAATGATGCATGTGCGTGCATACAATTGTAAGATTGATTCGTTGGTTTAACAAAACATCACCTTGCAACAGGGATTCGACCAGGTCTTCTTATGGGCTTCTGAACTGACTTGGCTATACCGATTGACTGCATTTAAAGCAGTCGCGTTAATATCATCGGGCCATTTCAGTTCAAGTATACTATACTATTGTATTACATTAGGTTTAGTAACGTCAACGTGCTAGGCAGCAAGCAGGTACAGCAAACGTTAAAATTCGCCAAAGAAGCAATACTGAAACGGCATGTCCTCAATTTAGCAGGATACTGAAATGCAACAATTGCCATACACGATCGAATGCAAGAGAAGCCGTTTCTGGACCGTTTGATGTGAGTCATTTAACCAAGAGCTTAGAAATTGAGAAAAATCAGTAGAAATGCCCTTTTTGTTTGGTAAAATAATTCCAGGTACGAGAGAAATTACTAGGATTCGAAGTAGCGAAATGTCATATCAGACTGCGTTTTGTGATTATTTCCAATGTTAGTTTTCTAGTTTGTGTCAGTGTTAGTTTTCCAGTACTGTACTGTAGTACAGCTCAAAATTAACCTGGGAGCTCGCGAGCATGCGAGCATCTGGGATGCTCGAGGCTTGTCGCGCTCGTATGCTCGCGGGCAGAACGAGCGCCTTTTAAACTGCTTGTTGTGTCTTTTCAAGTGCTCGCGAGCTTACGCGCAACATTACCATAAACGCGAAGCTTTAACTAAATAATAAAATATTTTAACATCAAAAAAGTTTATTGCAGCAGCGGTGTCTTTTATTTTCTTTCAGCAGCAAAAGATTGGAAGTTAGACGGATTAGAGGTACAGCAAAAGCTTAAGATTGCAGATATCCTTTTGTGCAGTGCTTTTAGTGATTTTTTAAAACGCTATAACTTTCTGCAGTTTTTCAAGTGCGAAAGAACTTTCATAGTTTTAAAGCTTATGATTAGTACATTCATATGAGCCTACGAAACTAGCAAAATTAGCAACAAAATAGCTGAAATTTTCTGACATACTAACATCTGAAAGACTGAATTTTGACCAAAACTTTTTGAACATTGATTTCTCAAAACTGTAGAAGCCAGCCAAAATTTCTTCTTGTGCCATGATATGGAGGACATGTGTGCCGAGGGACCATTTATTTGGATTTGGCTCAACAAGTCTTAATACTCCTGAAAATCAGGCAAATGTGCGGTGGCACGAAATTTCGCAACTTTGTGTTCCAGTTTTCTCGCAACTGGAGACGTTTTAGCTCCAAACCAAGAAAAATGTCCCTCCGCAATAGGGCGAATTTTCATCAAGCCGAAAATCAGACAAATCCATTGGGTAGTTTTTGAGAAATCGATGTTCAAAACAAAATAATCGCAGTTTTGACAAAATCGTTTTTCGGCCAAATCTCTAGCTTAAAGCAACGAACTCCAGCGAATAGGCAGTGATAAAATGCGCAATTGGACAACTTATCGATTGAGTATAAATAGACCAAAATTGTCCGTAAGATTTGGCATTAATTTACAAAAAACTGATTTCCTCGAAATTGGCCGTTTTTGGACCCAAAAATTCGTTTTTGGCTTATACTGATTTAACCACTAGAGATAGCTCGAAGGTTGTAAAAGCAAAAATGTTCATTTTGGTGCTCTCATTCCAGCCATCCCAACCAATCCGTTGTATCGACTATGTACTGAGAGAATAATGGCAAAAACTAGAAATTTCTTATCTTTGCACCTAAAAATGCGGGACTGGTCCCAGAATGTTAAAGAGCACCAAAATAGTGTATTTGGAAAGTTTCATCCACTTTCATAAAGAAATAAAGCCTATAGGGTCAAATTTACACAAAGCGATACCAGCACCTTAAAGCAAGTAAGTTTTCCACTTTCAATTTTAAGCTTTAAGCTAAAGCTTCGCGTTTATGGTAATGTTGCGCGTAAGCTCGCGAACACTGGAAAAGGCACAGCAAGTTGAAAAGGCGTTCGTTCTGCCCGCAAGCATACGAGCGCGAGCAAGCTTCGAGCATACCAGATGCTTGCACGCTCGCGAGCTCCCAGGTTAATTTTTAGCTGTACTGTAGTTTTTCCTGTTTTCCAGTGTTTTCCGCGAATGCTGTAAAGTCTCCCTCCAGTTCTGCTACTGAAATTTTCTTCGCCACGAAAAATAAAAGGAATTAGTGTGTGCAAAAGCCCAAAAAGGCATAATTGAGTGCTCATAAACGCGCGCACGCGCACACATATTCGCACACAGACACACACAAGGGCTATGCTACAACATTGCAGCGCCTGTCAACTGAGTGATAAATCAGTGATTCTGAAAGACGCTGATGTCTTCTCTCACTGTGTAGGATCACTGGAAACAAAAAGCTTCCACAGTCGATATGCCAATCTCCTCAAATTTCATTCCTATTTCCAAATAACGAGATAAGTTGTCTGCGTTATTACTATATAACTAGCGATTAAACTTCGAAATAGCCTACTTGATTGTGTCCAAATTATGTATTCCGGGTTTTTGTTGAATTTATATATATATATATATATATATATATATATATATATATATATATATATATATATATATATATATATATATATATATATATATATATATATATATATATATATATATATATATATATATATATATATATATATATAACCCAAATAACGCGTTCTCCGCGGCAGCGCCTAGGCTTACCGAGAGCGTGTTAGGCTTACCGAGAGGTGCTTTTACACGTCTAAGCCTAAGCCATTTTTTTTTTAGCATAAGCTCAGTCTAATTAATTAAGCTAATTAGTAATTAAAAAATAATTTTTTACCTCGCATAGGCATTACTATCCGAGATCACTATCCGAGGTAACCTCGGATAGGCAGTCCCACGTGCTTTCCCCATTTTAACTATCCGAGGTTGCTTTTCCGTGGATACCTCGGATATGCACGCCCACGTGCATACGCAATGTTGAACATATATCTCGCATAGGCATTAATATATACATATATATATATATATATATATATATATATATATATATATATATATATATATATATATATAGGCTATATATATACCTACTTGCACTCACTGGTTTGTATGTATAAATCGATCATCTCGTTCTCGTTCTAACCTAAAGTGTGTAACATGTCTCTGGCACGCACGACTACATGAAATAACGCAAAATCCATTAAGAAGTTATAATGCTAAAACAACGGCATTGCCAAAAAACAGAAAAGAAGAGAAAGATTTTCCTTAGAGGAAATAAAGCAGTCCCCAGGATGGCAAAAAAGCGAAGTCAGTCTTATCAACAGAAAACTGATATGCCACCCACCCAGTTAGGATTTGAAGACTGTAGTCGGCTCCTGACCCTTTCCAAGAGCCGGTTAATAAGGGGCAAGCAGGGACACGATCGTGTGAAAATGTTCTTACGTATTTGTGTATGTCCTGTCTCTAGGTTTTCTATGGGGTTCCGCTTATGCTTATAGGAAAGCGCTCTAATTTTAAGACATAAGAATTGATTTTTCCGCCCTTTAAGTTCCAGGGTTTCTTTGGAATAAAGTACCTAAGGTTTCCTGTTCATTTCTTACGTAAATAGAATTTACTGAAAAATCTCTCAAACTAACTTAAATTGGCTCTAACCTTAAAATTAAAACTGAGTCTTGCTACACTACTGAAAAGTGAGATTTACTGAGGGAGATAAATTTTCAATTATTTTGAATGTCCAGTCAATAATGTAGGAAAGTCTTAGTGTAAGCCTGGTCTTTCTAAAATCGCTTGTGTTAATAGAGCACTTTGGTCCAAAATCGAGGTATTTTCCCGTTATGCAACCGTTACACAAACAGTAAGTTCTCCCTTCTTCTTCTCTCCGGGCGCGTCAATGGTCTTCCCATTATATGTGTTTCTTTGCTTCCCCCATCAGACATAGCTAGTATGACTCTCGCTACGTCGCCTGGAAGCTGTTACTACAATGGGAAGCTGGAGCAGACACTATCTTGGCATTTCGGCTCCGGTAGTAAGACATCCATTAACTGCTCATGCGTGTAGCAGCGGAGCACAACGTCTTCTGACGTTCCAAGCCTCTAGCGTAGATGGGGTGGGATCGGGAGCAAACCCGTATGTGTGTCCATTTTGAGTACGTGACTCGTTTGCTCCCAACACTCCCTCGCAGAAGGTAGGCGGAACACATTGCAAGAAGCTGGTTGATCCCAAGAGGGGTACCTACCACCGAGAACTCCGTGCCCTACTCTTGAAGAGAAGTGGATTAAGGGTTCTTTAGCGTGCACTACCCCCAGCAAGGAAGCACACGGGTCCACCAATTTAACGCCTCATCCGACCGGCGGAGCAGTGGTCTAAGTTTCTTGCTCAAGGAAACAATGCAACGTCATTAGGAATTGAACCTCGAACCTTTTGGATACGAAGTCCGCCGCCTTAACCATTCGGTTACACCTCCACGAACCGTAAGTGCCGTTTCACAAACCAAAAGTGCCGTTACACAAACCAATGGTACCGTTACACAAACCATTAACCTGTATTGTTTTAGCGCTCTATCGGCACAAATTTTAAGTGTATGCTGAAATATCATCAACTAAACGTAATATTACATATGGTGCAATTTTCAAAGATGTTGAATTGGCTTACAAAACCCAACTGAACCGACTTTAACCCTGTTTCATTCAGTGGTCGATTCAATTAAAGTCGTATGTCTTTACAGTTGTTGAGAAATTTCACCTCACGGCTCAGGTCCAAATGACGTTTCAAAAATACGAGTTTTTAAAATGATTAAGAAATCCAGACTTGAATTAAAATTATAATTGTAGGGGCGTCCAAAGCGTAGGTAGCTAAGTCCAGGATTTACTCGATAAAACGCATACTGACTGTTTTTGTATGTTTCAAAGAATCTTACAATAATTCCACATTGACACACTTTAAATCAGAGCAAAAATTTGATTTATTCAATAATAATTGATTGCCCAAATTCAATAAAATTTGTCACGAGTTTTTTGGCGCCCGCGAAAATATGATAACTTTTAAATATTTATAATTGAGTTTGTATCAGTTTGCTTACAGTTTGAATGTTTTGAAAGTAAGAAAATTCTACTTATCATTGTTAAAAAATAGTTATTACTTCCTAGTGTTTAGAGGTATGAGGTTTGTGGAATGGGAAAACCGGTTTGTGTAACGAGACTCAAGGTTGTATGTAACGGCACTAAAGTTTGTGTAGCGAAACCTCTCGGTTTGTGTAACGGCACTACCTACATCAAAATCTACATATGATTGCAGAAATTGCTGTAGATCAGATAATCTGTAACTATAATTTTAAGTTTATGCAGCAGATAATTTTTAACTCAACGTTGAGGATAAGCTGCAGCTGGAGCTTATTCAATCTTGAACTTGAAGATTAGATATCTCTAACTTAATGGGGGAGGGAACAAATTTTTGTCATTTTTTCTACTTTCACCGATCTCACTGATTTTATGGTCCAAACGGTATATCTTAACGAGTTTTTAAAATTAAAGTCGTAAGTCGTACGGTTGTCGAGTAATGCCACCTCAAAGTTGAGGTCTCCTGTGTTAAACGTAGGAAACTTTTTGGTCTAGTGTTAAAAAATCTTGAAACTGGGCTATGCTTATTAGCCTTGTCTGGTATCACCAAAGTACATAATAAAGAGTATGAAACGCTTACACTAGCATGTACAAAGCATGCCAGGTATGCTCGATTCATTAACTCGGGACCCCCGCGTAACTTCCGGGGGAGGGGGTCCCACTTTGCACTAATTACACGCTTTCATATAAGAGTGTGTCTGCTCGCAGATTGGCCCATTAGCCTAAGGCTTACTGAAGGTAATTTATTAGTTAATTAATTATAACTTTTTTAGTTCGGGCCCAGACACCGGTTAGGCACTACTGGAGGCCTGTATGGTGCTGCTCTCCGCGGTCCTTTTTAAAAGGCGGACAAGAAGCGGAGAAGCAAAGATCACGGATAGAAAACGTGAACCCCAAGCCAAGCCGGCGTACGGTTATTGGCCGATATCAGGCGAACTGATATAGCCTCAGTCGCCCCAGGGCAAGCTGCGTTGTCTTTCAGCAACACAGTCTGCCCCCCGCAGACCTGCAGCGACTAAGACGGCGGAAATCTACCATTGCCTGCTCGGAAGGCAGGGGTTGAAAAAAAGGGCTGCAGGAAAGGAGTGGAGGGGAGTGGCCGAGCCTTAAATAGGAAAGTAGGAAAAGTCCGCCTGCTAAAAAGAAGAAATTTGATTATTTTATTTAGAAATAAAATTAGACACAGCGGGACTTTTTTCACCCGCCATGCCTAATATTATGTCCAAACAAAATATTATATTAAAACTAAAATACCTTTTCAAAGGTCTTACCACTCGCCTGGTAACCCCTGGCGAGTGAGGGGTGTTGTTATGGTTGTTGTTGCTGTTGTTGTACTGCTGTTGTTGTTGTTGTTGCTGGTGGTGGTGGTGGCGTTGTTGTTGTTGTTGTTGTTGCTGCTGTGGGCCTGGAGGGGGAAGCTTCAAGGGGATGGCTGCGAATTTCTCGAATTTATCATATGCTGCTAAACTTCGCAGCCATCCCCTCCAAGCGTTGGATCAGATCCCCTCTAGTTATAACTTTAATTGGGTTAACGCTATTAAAAAACTAAAGTCTGACCAAAAAATGTAGAAAGCGAAATTGTTTGCTTTATATCTCGTAAACGCTTCAAGATAACTGCCATAAATTATATATTTTCTGAACCGGAATGATGAGATCTTTCTTCTCGTGAAAAAATTTTTTGAAATTTCCCGTGCGATTTCAAAGGGTGCCGCTTTTATATGTCCAGAAGGATTGGTAAATGCTACAACCACGATTTTTTCAGGAAAATTTTCCCCTTGCCCGAATGTCCTACACACCAAATTTCAGCTTTGTTGGTTGAAAATTGCGTGAGTTATTCCATTTTTTATATTTTCAAAATCCTTTGATCTTTGCCGCTTTTTCGACTTTGACTGGTTGTTACTCGCCACTCGCTCAACGAAAAAATTTTTTGATTGGATTTTCAGGACCGCCTGGGTGTCCGCTTTCATCTTATATACGTGGAATTTCAAAATTTGAAAGTCGATTTTTTCGAAAAATACCACTTTTTGACCCAAAATTCCGGCAAAGCGAATCCACCAAAAGTGAATAAAAATACCATAATCATAAAGTTCATTATGAGCTGAATCCAACGATATAAAGTTTTCGTGGCTACGACTTATATTGCGCCAGCAATGAATTTTAAACATTTCCCTTATTTCAAGCTGGTTTTTGGCTTCCTTTGATGTTGCCGCCTAGATTTACCTGAACCAGCGTAAACTAGCAAAAACCAGCTGAAATAAGGGAAATGTTTAAAAATTCATTGCTGGCGCAATATAAGTCGTAGCCACGAAAACTTTATATCGTTGGATTCAGCTCATAATGAACTTTATGATTATGTTATTTTTATTCACTTTTGGTGGATTCGCTTTGCCGGAATTTTGGGTCAAAAAGTGGTATTTTTCGAAAAAATCGACTTTCAAATTTTGAAATACCACGTATATCAGATGAAAGCGGACACCCAGGCGGTCCTGAAAATCCAATCAAAAAATTTTTTTCGTTGAGCGAGTGGCGAGTAACAACCAGTCAAAGTCGAAAAAGCGGCAAAGATCAAAGGATTTTGAAAATCTAAAAAATGGAATAACTCACGCAATTTTCAACCAACAAAGCTGAAATTTGGTGTGTAGGACATTCGGTCAAGGGGAAAATTTTCCTGAAAAAAATCGTAGGTGTAGCATTTACCAATCCTTCTGGACATATAAAAGCGGCACCCTTTGAAATCGCACGGGAAATTTCAAAAAAATTTTTTCACGAGAAGAAAGATCTCATCATTCCGGTTCAGAAAATATATAATTTATGGCAGTTATCTTGAAGCGTTTACGAGATATAAAGCAAACAATTTCGCTTTCTACATTTTTTGGTCAGACTTTAATTCGACAACTTTGTAGCATTTTTCTGCTCTTTCTAATGATACAAAAATTGTTGCAGATTATATTCCTACGAATTTTTGTATTGTGCAACAATTTTTATATCATTAGAAAGAGCAGAAAAAATGCTACAAAGTTGTCGAATTAGTTTTTTATTTGCATTAACCCAATTAAAGTTTTAGTTTTAATTAATTAATTAAAATAACTAATAAATTATCTACCGTAAGCCCGAGGCTAGTGAGCCAATCAGAGAGCAAACACACGCTTATATGAAAGCGTGTAATTAGTGCAAAGTGGGACCCCCCGGAAGTTACGGGGGGGGGTCCCGAGTTAATGAACCGAGCATACCTAGCATGATTTGCACATGCTACTGTAAGAGTTTCATACTCTTATATTATGTACTCTTGGTATCACTGGAGAGGCCTAGATAGGTACTGTGATATGTTGGAACTAGAGTTTTGACTTAGACCTTTTGTAATTTTGTAATCAATTTTTCAAGATTTGAAGATTTTGAAATTTTATCTGATTTAAAATGGCTTCAAATTTTTAATACTCAAAAATTGATTTAAAAAATTTAAAGGCCTAAATCAAAATTCTAATTGCAACAAATCACAGTACTCATCCAGGACTTTCTAATGACACTAGACAATGCTGGTTTAGCATTACCCAGCATCGAGATTTTTTGACAGTAGACCAAAAAATGAAACTTTTTAGTTTCTTTTGTTTAATACATGAGACCTCAACTTTGAGGTCAAATTACTCGACAACCGTGTGATTAACGACTTTAATTTTTAACAACTCGCTAAACATACCTTTTGGACTATAAAATATGTGAAAATCAGCGAGATCGAAGAGAGTCGAAAAATTACCAATACTTGGACCACCCAAACCTTCAGATTATCTTGATGTTAATCTAAACTTTTTAAACTCAATTGTTAATCTAGAATGGGAAACTGAACGGAAATCAAAACCGCATGCAGAATTGTTTGGAATCTGAACCGGAAACGGAATCGGAAATAGTTTCAATCATCGGAACCGTCCAGAACGTCATTGCAAAATAGTCGTTTCTGCAAAATATTTTTTGGCATTATTCACATAGTTTTTGGCTCAGTTATTAGCTAGGAGATAGGCATTATAGATATTATTGTATCTCCTAATTATTGCAATAATTAGTTAAATCTAGATTTCAGCTTACCTCCTGGCGTAGTCATATCGACGCATTATAGCACAAATTAATCACGAGACGCTAATTGTCCCACTGATGTGTCGTGTTGAAAAAATCAACTTCAAAATTTTCAAACTATACCGAAAATTTCTAGTCAGCTTTTGAATTGAGACTAGCAAATCTCAAATCCTTTGATTGGTGAAAACACTTGAGTGCAAAAGTTGATTTTAACTCAAGACTGGGCAGGTGTTTACATAAGACTAAGGTGACTTAATGTTTGAAACATCTGGGGCGGGGACTGGTTGAAGCAATAAACCTGCTGACATTGCAAATGCAATTTTGCAATCTCTGCAGTTTGTTGCAACGAGCAGCCACACATATGGCAATAATTTAACGAAGTTGTCTGATTCTTTCAATTTTTTGACATTCCGAAAATGGTTTTAGGACAATACATGTGCAACATCTAAAAGTATGAATCTTAAGCTGTAGAAGCTCAGCAATGTGTAAACTGCAATTAAGAATGCCAACTAATAAACTCACTTTGGCACCTACGCGTTATTTAATTTATTACTCATTTATTTATTCGCAAGTCATGTTATTGAGTCAAGTTAATATAATCATGTGCATCAGTTTAACAGTGAGAAAAACAACAATGAACAGAACAATTGAAAAAACTAAAAAATTGACAAGCGATGTTAACAAAATTGGTAATAGAATTTAAGATAAGCATAGCTTGAAAATCAAAATTAGAAGTTAAATGTTCACAATTAAATGATACACGGAATTTGGAAAATCCGTGGTTACTTCCCAATACCAGGCAGGGTTTCAAAATACTCTGATTTTTTAAAATACAATTTTTGAGGCTTGGCTGAGGGCGATTTGAAATGGACACCTTACAACAAACAGCAATGAAACATATTTTTAATAGGATTTATAACCACTATGTATTAAATTTTATTTCGGCCCATATCAAGATAAAAGTTAGAACCCCCAGAACCCCATCAGAAAAAAGGAGGTTCTCAAAATTTTTTCATGCGTTTGCATCCAGGACTTTGATTTGTACGTGACTACGTTGCGGATCCTTTCCTTCAGCAGGTACTTCAGCAGATATGATATGTTTATAATATGTATATATGGATCTCAGTCATCAAATTTGTAGCATATAACCGGGGTGTACTGGGGGGGATCCTCCTGGCTTTTCTCATAAACTTAGACTGAAAATTCTGTGTATAAAAATCCAATATCCACAATATGGGTATCAATCGAAAGCTGACGACAAGAGCAACAAGTTCGTCCTTAATTTAAGCCCAGACAACGCGCGCACTTTTCGGAACACTCGGACTCCTGAACTCTCAGAACTTCCAGCAAACATTTAAGACTAGGCAGTAGAGGATCAAATCTCCTGAAAAAATTTCAGAACCCCCAGAACCCCAAGAACCCCCATCAAAAATTTGAAACAAAATATATGTAGTCACGGATCAAATCTCTTCGAAAAGTTAACAACCCCCAAGAACCCCCAGAACCCCTATCAAAAAATGAAACTAAACATAGTTATAGATCAAATCTCTACAAAAAATTAAGAACCCCCAGAACCCCAAGAACCCCCATGAAAATAAAAGCTTCAAGAAAATCAAGTGGTAGATCAGAACGCATCAAAAAGTGACTTTTATCTTGACATGGGCCTAAATTTTTGACAAATGTAGAATTTTAGACCTCCTGATTTACATGACAGCACAGTACATGAATAAATTATTGATCAATCCGGAAATTTTCACGGACTTCCTTATTGGGTGATAAAAATTGATGATCACAGATGCTCTCAAGAACAAGACCAAACACAGAGTTGGTCGCGGGCCGGATTTTTGCTACCCGCCCCGGCCCGCGGCCCGCAGAATGGTACCCGCCCCGCCCCGCCCCGCGGCCCGCAGACAAGTGATACCAGCAAGATACCCGCAAAATTTTTTCGCCCCGCTTTTCCGGAAAACTAAATTATAACGGCAATTTTCATTTTTTTAGGTATGTCTGTTTTATCGTTAACTTTCTTAGTGCGAAATATACACTGAAATAATCGTAAAAATGCGTTGCAAGCAAATAGTGCATCAGACTTTTTGAAAATTAAAACAAATAAATCCTACCGGCATCAACGGGTTGTCGCGCATTTTCCTCTTATTCCTCTGTGCTTATATTGGCTCGGGCTCAAACTCAGTTTTGGAACATTTTCAGACTTTAGCCCTACCACAACTTTTTCCCTACTCGCTGAGATCTTTTTCGAATAAGTACCATATTGACAACTTTTAGGACAATTCTTAAAATTCCGGTTTTTCCGGGAATTCCCGGATTTTCAGTTTTTCGGCTGTAATTTTCGCTGGACGCATTTCCGGAAAATGTCGCAAGAAGGAAAGTTGCTCAGCTCGACGAGTTCTTTCATTTGAGTACCAAATCGACCACTTTCCGAAATATTTTTCAAAATCCGGAATTTTCCGGGTCGAATATCTCGAAATCCGTAAATTTTCCGGAAATTTCGATTTCAGATTCGAAATCAGCACCACCGACTTACCCTATGACCAACTTTTAAGCAAAATCCGAGACAAAAAATTTTTAAGTCAAAATCCGGGTTTTCGTGAATTCCCGGATTTTCAGTTTTTCGGCTATAACTTTCGCTAGACGCATTTCCGGAAAATGTCTCAAGAAGGAAAGTTGCTCAGCTCGACGAGTTCTTTCATTTGAGTACCATATAGATCAGTTTCCGAAAAATTTTTCAAAATCCGGAATTTTCCGGGTCGAATATCTCGAAATCCGTGAATTTTCCGGAAATTTCGATTTCAGTTTCGAAATCAGCGTAGTCGACTTACCCTATGACCAACTTTAAAGCAAAATCGGAGACAAAAAATTTTTACGTTTCCCTTGGTCCCCCCTTACGATTTTTAAAATTCCGGGATTCGCCATTCCCGGAATCCGGGAGATATCGGGATGCCCTTACAAACGGGAGCACTTCAGGTCATCCTACAACTATGGTGAGAATTTCAGCCCGATCGGTCCTGCCAATCTCGAGAAAAGGGGGGGGGACACAAATGTTGACCGGAATAATAAATAAATAAATAAATAAATAAAGAAACTTAGCCATATCAAAGGGTTGTCTTTTTTTAAAAAAAATGCGACAACCCAATAAATGAAAAATAAACATAATCATTTTAAATTCTTGATGACTTTCGAAAAAGCTTGACATTATAAGGTGACATCTAAAAACCCTAAACAGGAACAGAAATAGGAACAGGAACGGAAGGACTATGATTTCAGTAACAAGAACAGGAATGAAATCGGATAAACTCCAGGAACCGATATGACTTTTCTTAATAGGCCTATGCGGATTTAGTCTAGCAAATAAGATTTTTATACATTGACCGACCACCCGCAAGCTCAAATAAGAATTAATAATCTCGATAATAATTAATAAGCTCAATAATCAAGGTGGAAATTATGGGTGTAAAATAGACCCCTATTTGAAATTAGACTCTCGTTCTTGTTACTGAAATTAAACTGGAATTGTGGTTGCTGCAAACAAACATCTGTTTTCGGTCCTGTTCCTGAAAATGGATTTCCTTCCGGTTCGTAGAAATAGGTCTCCGTTCCGGTTATTGTTAGAACCCAGTTTTTGCTCCTATTCCTAAAATTAGGTTTCCGCTCCATTTTAAAGGCAGTTTTGTTCCTATTCATGTTCCCGTTCCTGGTTCCTTTGTCGCCTATATTGGCTTTAGTTCGTAGTGACCTATTTTTAATCATAAACAAGAATACTTCTATCTACAATCCGGCAACAGATTAATATTAAAAACTAAGTATTTGTGAAAACTCATTCAACTAGGTTCAACTAAATTAATACAATTCTAGGTTTATTAAGCAAACGTCTCTAAACCTTGTAGACTCAGGAACTGTGTCGGATAAGAAGACTGAAAAGCTTACAGTATATAGTCACGCAAACATTTAAGTTTTATCGGGTTTGAAATCGCTGAAAGTATATAGGAGTCGTGACGAGATGACTGGTCCGCTCTTTTAAGCAAAGTAGCACAGGCCCACTATTACAGTTCAGAAAACTTTCAAAACAAAATGAGAGGTGAAAATACAAATGCAGATTGTTCTGTTTAACTAGTAAATTTTACTTATTTTTAGACAAAAATAGTTAAAAATTTTAGGTTAGGCCCGCACAGATACCCGCGCGGGTAGTGCGGGTATTGAAATTTGGTGATACCCGCCCCGCCCCGCGGGTACCCGCGGCCCGCGACCAACTCTGACCAAACATTAGAGTTCGAATTCAAACTTCTATTATTATTATTATTGGGTTACCGCTTTTTCACAAAAGACAACCCTTTAATTTGGGCATGTCAGTTTTATTATTATTATTATTATTATTGGGTTGCCATTTTTAACAAAAAGGCAACCCTTTAATGTCCGTTATTATTATTATTATTCCCACTGCCCCCCTCTAACTTTTGCTAGAGTGGACCGATTGGGCTGATATTTTTAGTGGGGGGGGGTTTGGGGTGGGGTGTAGTGTTGGCTGAAGCGCGGACAGTCCTTTATTCCGGGAATGGTGGATCCCGGAATTTTTAAAATGGTAAAGGGGGGACCAAGGGAAACGTAAACATTTTTGTCTCCGATTATGCTTAAAAGTTGGTTCGAAGGCGCTGCTTTTTAAACTGAAATCGAAATTTCCGGGAGATTTACGGATTTCGAGATATTTGCACCGGAAAATTCCGGATTTTGAAAAATTTCTTCAAAAGTGGTCGACATGGTATTCACATGAAAGAGCTCATCGAGCTGAACAGCTTTGCTGCTTGCGGCATTTTCCGGAAATGCGTCTAGCGAAAGTTACAACCGAAAAACTGAAAATTTGGGAATTCACGGAAACCCGGATTTTGGACCAAAAACTTTTTGTCTCCGATTTTGCTCAAAAGTTAGCCATAGACTGATTCGATGGCGCTGATTTCGAAACTTATGTTGGAATTTACTGGAAACTTACGGATTTCGAGATATTCGCCCCCGAAAAATTCTGTAGAGAGTCTGTGGTAAAGTCTTCTGGAGTAGATATGATAGGATTGTATGTATGGCTGTAGTTCCCAATTTATAGTATGATTTGTGGATATGAAAGTAGCTCAACATAAAGAGCGACTAGCTTGACATAACTGTTTCTTAACAATCCATAAAGTTATACATGTATGAGCAGATTATATATATAGTTCTTCAATAGAAACGTTACTATCGGTATTTAAGTAATAGCTTTTATCTCAGGCTTCTTAAGGCTTTTTATTTCTTTCTTTATTTTCCACATCCCCCGGCGGCCCAATTAGGTTGTCATCAATGTCAACCTCCAGTGGAATTAGTTCCTTTATCGCCCTCCGAGATATAGTCCCATTGGCTAATTGGATCTTAGCGTAACGTGTACGCCCGTCCGCTGAAGGGAATAGTTCCACCAGTTTAGCCAATTTCCAAGAAGTCCTGGGACCGCTAGCCTTGAGTAGGTATACCTTGCCGATGGCAGGGTACCACTCCCATCCCCCTTTCTCGCCCTGAAATGGGAGACATGGGATGCCCGAAGTTCCTGTAGGCAATGGGACCCCCAATATTTCCAAAACTGTTCCAATTTCTTTTGGATAATGGAATAGTGTTTGAGCAGAGTCTCTTTGCGTGCTGGTTGGAAATCTGGATCATTTGGATTTTCATCGCTCGCAGGCAGGTGCAGACGGGAGGACGGTGCTATGAAGTCTGCAGGGCTCAGAGTGTTAATGTCCTTGTATTCACCCGTCATGTTCAGTAACGGGCGACAATTCAAGGTGGCCTCGATTTCGCAGATGAGAGTATGCAGAGCATCGTCAGTGATCTTGGTTTTCCAAAGGACCTTCCGCAGCGCCCTTTTGACAAGGCCTACCAATCGTTCGTAGACCCCACCATACCATGGAGATGCTTCTGGAATGAATTTCCATTTGATACACTTGCTGGAAAAGTAACTTTCCAGCTTCTCTAGCGCAGAAGGATGAATTCTATCATCCCATATATGACGTAGCATATCCGAGGCACCTTTGAAATACTTCGCGTTGTCTGAGAGGAAAGCTTCCGGAGCGCCTCTCCTAGAGATGAAGCGCTTCATAGCATTCGATGCTGATTCAGCGGTGGAATCGGGAATCAGCTCTAGGTGTATCGCTCTTGTAGACAGACAGGTGAATATGCAGATTCAACGCTTGGAGTAGGGCTCAGACTGGCTTGACTTCACATACAAAGGACCTATATAATCGAGGCCGGTGTATGTAAATGCCGGCGCCTTAGTGAGTCTTTCCTTTGGTTATGGTGCCATCTTCGGTGGCTTCAAAGGTCCACCTTCCACCTTCTGACAGATAAGGCAAGACCGTAGAAATTTCTTCACCTGTGCCAATCCTTGTGGAATCCAGTATTTCTTTCTGATACGAGCTAGTGTGGCCTTGGCTCCAAAGTGATGTACTGCTTGGTGCGCTTCTTGGATGATGAGCTTGGTAATGTGGTTATCTGTTGGGAGTAGAACAGGCAACTTCTCATCGTCGCTTATGGGAGCATTGGCGAAACGTCCCCCACACCGTACAATTCCATCAGAAAGGAACAAGTCCAACTGTTTGGTTAGTTGATCAAGCTTGTTCTGCTGTAGGTGTTCTTTCTGATTGCTGTACTCCCTCTGTGCGTGCAGGATCCAAGTTCTTCTAGCAAGCAACAACTCTTCTGTTGTGATATAGGGCGTACATGGGGATTGTTGTTTTCTGCTTCGAGCTATGAAACGGAAGCAGTAAGCGGTAACACGCAGTAGTTTTGAGAGATTAGAATAGTTGTTTGGATTTATCCCCAGTGGACCTGAATCACTCCTTTCCGTGTTTCTAGTTCCAGTGTATTTGGCAATAGCTGGATGACCTGGAACCGCCATCAAAACTGAAACTTCCTGAGGTAATCTGTAGTCGGTTGTAGGCCACTTAGACTTGTCTAGGCAGAGCCACTTGGGACCTTTGAACCAAAATCCATTGATGTCTACGAACTTAGGTAAATCCTTATTGCTGAGTCCTCTAGTCGCCAAATCTGCCGGGTTTTCGGCTGACGGGACGTGACCAATTTCTGCTTTGAGCTCTTTCTTGATTAGAGCGACCTTTCGGGCAATGTATGGTTCCAGATGTTTATTGCCTGTGATCCACTGTAAAGCTATTTGGGAATCCGTGGAGATGTATTTCTTCTCAATTGGTAGCTGAATCTGGGCATCTACGAAATTCATAACTTTATTTCCGGTGACAACCGCTAGGAGTTCTAGTCTTGGCAGAGTAGTTGTGGGCCGTAGTGGAGCAACTCTACACTTGGAGTAGATCAGTGCAGCAAGAGGGGTGGGTAGTGTTTGACATAGGTACACTGTTGCAGCATACGCAGCAGGGCTGGCATCTGTGAAACAGACTAGCTGATAAGGAAGCTTCGGATTCAAGGGGATGTGGCGAGCTGTCCTGATTGAAGATACTTCGCAAATGGACTTTGCGACGTCACTCCAGGTTTTAGCCTCTCATTCCGGAATTTCTTCATCCCATCCTACTGTTGATTTCCATAGTTGTTGAAGAATAATCTTTCCTTTGATAGTTACAGGGCTGAAGAATCCTAACGGGTCAAATAGCTTGGCTAAGTAGCATAGTATTTGGCGTGTTGTGTTTGCTTGATTGAAGCTTTCTAGTTGCTTTGTGGTGAGAGTATCTTCGACTATATTCCACTGAAGCCCAAGAACCTTGACTTCAGCATCTGTAACTTTGTCAGATTCGGGTAGTGATTGTGCAAACTGTGCGTCGTTCGAGCTCCATTCCGTCAGATTCATTCCCGCCTCTTCAAATAGCTTCTTGGCCCGACGATAGATCATGCATGCTTCTTCTGTGGTTGAGGCTGACAAGAAAATGTTGTCCATGTAGATGTTGGATCGAATTAGGTCAGCCAAATCTCCACGGTTGAGGTCCAGATGGTGGTTAATCGTAGCGCCCAGCAGAAAAGGTGAAGCTACGACTCCAAATGGAATGCGAGTAAATCGATATTCCTGGAGATTGTCAGATAGGCTAGGATTAGATGGATTTTTCAGCCATAGAAAGCGGACATTGTCCCTATCCACCTCCTGAAGACCCACCTGGAGAAACGCCTTCTCAATGTCTGATATCATAGCAATCTTTGGCAACTTGAATAGTAGTAGCAACCCCACAAGGTTTTGTAGGTAGTTTTCACCAATATAAATCAAATCATTCAGGGATGGACCATTGCCCGGCGTTCTGCCACTGGCGTCGTACACTATTCGGACTTTTGTTGTACGCCGATCTGTGCGTATGACTGGAAAGTGTGCGATGTAATGCCGTACGGGTCCGGCACTTGTATTGGTTGTAACCGGCTCAATGATGTTCTTCTTCAATTGATCAGCGATTATGGAGTTGTACGCTGTTAGATTCTTTGTATCGTTGACAGTCGGCGCCAGCTTGCGCAAAGTGGTATAAAGACGTCGTTTGGCGGCTTTGTAATTGTCTGCGATCTCCGGAATCTGATGCTTCCAGGGCCATCTCACCCAATAGCGGCCGTTTGACTTTATGACTGAGTCCTTGAACTGATTGTAGAAGTGTAGTTTTTGTGTATTTGAATCTGGGCCATCGAGACCAACTGATTCCATGTCCCAAAATCGTTGTAGGTCGAAGCTGCACCCTTCTTCTTCTAGTCTTCCGTCGACGTAAAAGATGTGGGTTGTCAAGGCTTTTCGATGTAGTGGTTTGGATGAGATGTAGTTTCCGGACAGCATTCACCCTAGCGGAGTGAAGTAGATTGCCATGGATGGACCTATGGGAATGATTTTTGTGACCGCTTGAGGCCCCATGAGGTCATGCCAATGGTCCATGCCAATTATCAAATCTAGAGGGACTTTGGTAGGTTTTAGAGGAGGTAGATTTAGTGGATTGAATGATCTGATGTAGTCGATAGTAGACTTATCAAAGGCCACTGGATATAGAGGGAGTGACGGTGTCATAAATAGCGTATGCGTAGAATGTGTAGTTTGAATCCTTTGGGCCCTTCCAGAGATAACTGGACTACTTGCGCTGTCACCTTTTCCGTCATGTTGGAGTTAAACCTAGCAGTTTCTAGGGTTACTTCTTTGATAGGTTTTAAGCCAAGTTGCTTAGCTGTAGCTTGGTTGATACAGGAAAATCGTGCTCCTGAATCTAGGTATAGTTGAATTTGCATACTTGCTTGTGTCTGTGGATTTTTTGCTTTGCATGGAAAAGATGACATGATAATACCGTCTTGTTCATTGGGGTTGGCTAGATGAACTTGTTGAGTGGCTGAATCTTCTGCTTGTTGGGTGTGGCCTTCTTGTTGTTGTGTTTGTGTTTGTTCTATCTCTTGTTGACTTAAGATGTGTTGGTTCAACGTCTGACTTTGACTGGTAGTGGAAATGGTTGTTCGTTTGCGACAAAAGGCTGAGTTGTGTGTAGTAGCTTTGCAATGGTAACAACTGTTTCTTCCTTTGCATGTCTTTGATGTGTGCCCGATTCCGAGACATTTGAAACAGCGGTTACCCTGTTGTGCTTTTTCTATTCGCTGTTTGACATCTGTGACTTTTCTGCAATTTTCGCTGTAGTGGCCTGACACCCCACAAAAAATGCACTGGTATTTGCTGGGTTTGCTTGCAACTTTTGAGGTGGCGGACGATTGTAGAAAGGTCACAGTAGAAGGTGTACCGTTTGTATCAGTTGTGTTGGTATTGAGCACCTCTGGTTTCTTAACAGTTTTGTAGTTATTGACCTCTTTAGTTTGCCATTTTAGAATTTTCTCCAAAGTATTCAAAAACTCTTCAAGAGATCAATTTGTTAGATTGGTATCCTTTAGCATAGCTATCTGTGATGCATTTTTATATAGGTCGTTAGGTAGTTTTTCTAGTAGTAGTGACACATACGCATTGAGGACGTCGGTTTCAACCCCCAGTCGGACAAGAGAGATCGAAATAGCTCGAATCTCGTCAATAAACTTCTCGAGGTTTGAAAGGTTTGCTTTAACTGGTGGCATATTACCTAACGCCTTCCAACTGTCCATTTTAATTTCGTTGGTATCTCCATAAGCCTTTTTTAGAGTGGTTATAACCTCTGGGTATCGGTCGCCCTGCAAGCCGAATCCCTTCACCTTGTCGTAAGCCGCTCCTTTTAAACACTGTAGCAGGTAGTCCATTTTTTGCTTGTTATGAAGATCTACCCTTGAATTTATATTTACCTCAAACGAATCCCAGAAATTAGCCCATTCTAAAACGTTACCTGGGAAGGTTGGCAACTGAAGTTTTGGTAGTGAGCTGGTGTTTGAATGAGGCACATTTCTGGCTGGAACCGAAGCATCGTTGCCGGCTCCGGGGCGGTCTTCACGAGGCTGGCCTTGATGGGTGGTGGTACGGATCTGCTGGATGAGCAGTCGCATTGTTGTCATATCTTCTCGCCGTTGAGCCTCCATTCTTTCGATGTCCTCCCGACGCTGAGCTTCTTGGCGCTGAAGCAGTAGTAGTAGCGCTTGCATCGTATCAGATTGATGGGCGTTGGTTTCTGACGACGACGGAGCAGGCTGGGTCAAGGTCGGAGGTAGAGCCGATAGGGACTGGGTCAGCCGCTGTGTTTCGGGGCTGGGCGGGGCGGGATTCGGGGAATTGGGACCGATCTGGTTGGATGTAGTGCAATGGGATTGACGGAGAAGATTCACCGCCAACGTAGCAGGGTCACAGTGGAAACAATAGAGCAGTTGATCCTTTGCGAAGACGGCATCGAGGAGTAGATGCTGTGGAAGAGTGAGTGGGGAGCAGTTTGGACAATTCCAGCTGAACGGGCGGTCCAGCGTGCGTAGGGCCTCGTAGAGACTGTCGGTGAGGGATCCTGGGGTAGTATTGTTGAGGCATTGGATACACCAACAATTGCTACAATTGTCACATTGGATGGATTCGGGCAGAATCTCTGAGCAAATGTCACAGGGGGTGTTGTCGTTGGATTGTGCCATGGATGTCAGTAGTAGCAGTAGTAGTGGAGGAGAGGTCAGAAGCATGGATCAGCTCTGCTACCAAAATGTAGAGAGTCTGTGGTAAAGTCCTCTGGAGTAGATATGATAGGATTGTATGTATGGCTGTAGTTCCCAATTTATAGTATGATTTGTGGATATGATTGTAGCTCAATATAAAGAGCGACTAGCTTGACATAACTGTTTCTTAACAATCCATAAAGTTATACATGTATGAGCAGATTATATATATAGTTCTTCAATAGAAACGTTACTATCGGTATTTAAGTAATAGCTTTTATCTCAGGCTTCTTAAGGCTTTTTATTTCTTTCTTTATTTTCCACAAATTCCGGATTTTGAAAAATTTCTTCAAAAATAGTCGATGTGGTACTCAAATGAAAGAGCTTGTCGGGCTGAACACTATTCTTGCTTACGGCATTCTCCGGAAACGCGTCTAGCGAAAGTCACGACCGAAAATTTGAAAATCCGGGATTTCACGAAAACCCGGATTTTGGATCACAAACTTTTTGTCACCTATTTTGCTCAAAAGTTGGCCAATTCGATGGCGCTGATTTTGAAACTGAAATAGAAGTTTCCGGAAAGTTTACGGATTTCGATATATTCGCCCCGGAAAATTCCAGATTTTGAAACATTTCTTTAAAAGTGATCGATATGGTACTCAAATGAAAGATATTGTTAAGCTGAGCGGCTTTACTTCTTGAGACATTTTCCGGAAATGCATTAAACTAAAGTTACAACAGTTGCATACTTCGGAAAAACCCGTGTCCCTAAGGGAAAATCCTGCAGCAACCCATCCTCGCAACTTCGCTAGTTATTCCTCATCTCGTTACCACCCCCTGTCCCCCCTCTAACTTTTGATAGGATGGACCGACTGGGCTGAAATTTTCAGTGGGGGTTTGGAGTGGTGAAGTGTTGACTGAAACGCGATTCATCATTCGAAAGCTCTCGGTGAGTAGAGTAAAGGCTGTAATATAACCAAGCCGCCAAAACGTACGAAAGTTGTGTTACAGAGCGATACAGTGGTCCAAAATGGCCAAAATCGACCAAAATTACCAAATATTGAAGCATTTCAAAATATGGTCAATATGGTACTCTAGTCACAAAAGTGCCTCGTTTGGAAAATATCGCTATATATAAACGGAAAAAGCAGCGGCAACCCATCATCGGTACTAAGCTAGTTTATAAGTTATTTAGGTTCAAGCTGAAAACTTGATAATTTCGGTGATAGCCCTTCAAGTGAATGTTGACAATGGTAGTAAAAGGTAAGGTAAAGTGACCCCTGGAGAGAACTCCAACCTACAGAAGGTTGTAGGGTGCCGGTGCTTATCTCCGGATTCACAGCCCGAAGCCAGGAGCGACAACTCTAATGTTGACTACATCTGTGGAAGGGGGGCCAGCCTTTCATCAGGCATTACGCCAGAACACAGACTCCTGTTACCTTCCCACCGCAGTGGTACCCATTTACCGACCAGTTAAGGATAGACAGCTGGGTTGGCTGGAGCCCACGGCGAACCGATATGTGCTTAGTCCCTTGCTCAAGGGGATTTGTGAAAGCCTTGTGGCAGCGGGGGTTCGAACCTAGGACCGTGAGATCTTCAGTCGAACACCTTACCACTCGGCCATTACGGCACACAATGGTTGACACAATTGACGCATTTGGTAGATTAATACCAAGAGTGCATAATTGCACTATATATAAGCAGAAGAGTAAGCCACTAGAGGGTTTCTCTTCTTGGCATTGCGTAACAGTGTTCCGACCACAATACGCGAATGTTCCCCCGTTTGGTGGAGGGATCGCTCTGCCCGACAAAACATAAGCATACCACCCTCCGTTTGGTGGGGGTGTAGCTGAAAAGATGTCCCAGTTTGGGGAGAGGGTTGCCAGCAGCCAATAAAATCAGCCAATCTTAGCCTGACTTGGCGAGCCCCCCCCCCAAACGGGGACACCTTTTAGTTCCCCCTCCAAACGGAGACACTTTTTTGCTTCCACCCGTATGGTGGCCGGAGTACTGTTAGGTAATGCCAAGAAGAGAAGCCCTCAGCCGGCTTACTCTTCTTCTTATATATAGTGCAATTATGCACTCCTGTTAATACGGTAGGACCCTGTGAGAAAGAACCATGCTCAATCAAGGTATACTTCTTGCTATTCTGACGTTCTGGGCTGACATTCTGGCGGCGCTGTGTTGATGCGGCGCTGCGGCGAACTGATTAGGATTTTAGCACTCTTGTTGCGCCAAAAAGAAATTTCTCACGTTACATGCACAATTATCTACTGAACTTTCCGAGAGCGAAGCGAAGCGACTGCTATTTAAAAAGGATTTATATGTCTCACTTTCTATTATTATGCTTTGTAGATTCGTTCAATGCACCTTTGCACCGAGTCAGCATTTAACAACATTAAAGTCATACCTTTTTAATTAATCAGTTAAAGGCAGCAAACAAATGGCAATTACCAGTTTGTACCAACTTCCTGCAGAGTATTTTGGTAATAATTGACTGGCAATGTTTTGCGTTAGACAGATACGTTAGGATGACAGCGTTATTAATCAACTTTAATTATAACGCAGCGCTGTTAACCGAAAGCCAACAAACTGCACCTCAAAAACATTTTTCCTCTTTTAGGTAAAAACATTTGTGCAATTTAATAAAGTATGATCCAACAATGGCTGGCATATGGAATATCATTTTAACAGCTTAATTTATTCTTATGTTTTACCTCATTTTGTGCACTATAATGACTCTCATTAACCTATTGACTTGTTTCTGTACCTACTAGAGACCTTCACGGGCCTAAATTTTCAGGCCCGGCCCGGCCCGGCCCGTAAAAAATTCTGCTCGGCCCGGCCCGGCCCGGCCCGTTCAAAAAATTTTCAACCTCGGCCCGGCCCGGCCCGGCCCGCTCCAAGTCAGGCCCGGCCCGGCCCGGCCCGTAAGCTAAAAAGTCAAGCCCGGCCCGGCCCGAGCCCGTTTTTGCTAAATTTTTGCATTTACCAGAAACATTGTTCAAAATTTCAAAAAATTGTTTGTCATGGCAGAATATTTTTAGTCACTTTCCCAGTAGGTATATATTTATTTACTGCACACTCAACGCTTCAGCTCTTTCTGTTCAGAGAATTAATGGCTCCTCAATTTCGTTGATGCAAGTCAGCAAAGCACAAACTACATATCAAGAGAACTCTTGTCAAATATTAAAAATAAACATTATATTTCAAATCTTAATGGATGAGCAAAAGATATATAAAGATTAAAAAATTTACACGCACAAGTAAGCTACGTACCTGTACATAGGGAAGAGCTAAAAACAGCTTGAAGAACTAAATAAAAATAATTAGATCGAAATAAATAGCCAAAGAGGTACTAAATTCATTTTGGAAGCTACTAAAATTTCCAGAAAAAAATCCAAAAATTGGGAAATGAAACTCGTACAAATCAGACAAAACTTTGTGTATAACTGAAAAGAATAGGCCCGGCCCGAAGCCCGGCCCGCTCCAGCACTCGGCCCGGCCCGGCCCGGCCCGCACCCAATTTTTTCCTCCCTCGGCCCGGCCCGGCCCGCGGGCCGGGCGGGCCGGGCCGGGCCTGCGGGCCTGAGTGAAGGTCTCTAGTACCTACCTTATACCAAAACCAAAAGACCAAACAAACCACCAACAACCAAAACAAAACCAAAGCGTCCAATATTATGCAGCTACTGCCATATTTTAGTGGAAAGAAAGACTCTTTCTTTCTTTTTTTCATTCTTTACAGAAAGAAAGTTTGGTCATCACAAATTTGATGGACACGTGTTCTGCCAGCCCAGCCTACCTAGTACCTAACCTTCTGTCTTACGTAAACTGAATAGGCTGGCTAGTCCAAGATGTGCAAAGTAGTGCTTACATAAGATCCATGTATGTTTGAAACAAAAGCGAAGATCGAATATCACAGCATTGAAGGTTCCTTTGAAACTGGCCAAGTTGACAACAGCTGTCAAGTCAACAGACTTCATGGTCGCTAAAATTTCTTTTCTTTAGGTAATTTTTCTTTCTTTATTTCTTTCTTTCTTTCTTTCTTTTTCTTTTATTTTCTTTCGGCCTTTCTTTTTTTAAATTTTCGTTGCATTTAAATACGTCAGTTGCTGTAAACGTGAAGCTAGATACATGTAGGTACTTTAATAGAGCAATGTACATTAATGGAAAAGAAAGAACCATCTCATCTACATACCGATAACATTTAACATCTTGTGCAACACCAGAATCGTTACCACTAGTCACCGCTGATAAATGGTCACTTTGTTAAATTATACATAACATACATATATACATGAGTTATAAATTATTTTTAAAATTCAAGGGCAGACTCTTTCTTGACATGAACGAAACACCAAGCTTTGTCCCTTGCAAGGATTCACTAAAATGAAAACAAATGTTCTGAAAACAGCTGGAAATTGAAGCAAGAATTAAGGACGGATTACATCTGGGCCCATAAGTCAAGTCACGTCAGTTAGTTTTTTAGTAAGAAAAAATATTGTGAGCAAGAACATACTATAAATAGTAGGCATGGGCACGGGTAGTCGGGTACACGATATCCAGTTAAAACCGTAAAAAAACCGGATAACACTGGATTAGGGTCTCTTCCATTTTACACTCCCAGCGCTCAAAAATTTAGAAACCTGACCAATCAAGCTAGAACTTTGTTTTCGATTTATAAAGCAAAATTATTCGATTCTGCTGAACAGTTGCATAAAGCAGTACTCGAATCTGAAATCTGTTTGCAATTGGAGACTAAAAGTCTGGGCTGGGTACATCTCTTTTTGGCCTTTTTGCGAAAGAGAAAAGCGGAGCTAAACTAGTTAAATTTTACTTTATCATTTTATTGAATGATTTAAAAGGGAAAAGTTAAGTTTGGGGGGCTA
>JASAND010001611.1:0-14573 GCA_030248195.1 Trissonchulus latispiculum
AAAACAGGGATGTTTCTCGTTTAGCTGTTTGATAGAACCTATCACAAATATGTTGCACATAAGGTGGTGTCACGCCAGTTATTTCCAGCGAATTGGGTTTAATTAAAAAGTTTGGATTCGTAATATAGCCAGCCATCAGAAGACGTTTGAAGTTAACCTTTTAAGCCTTTCAATCAAAAGTTACACTGAGGGAAAAGGGCTAAAGACTGTTCAAAAGACTGCTTTGTACTGAAATTAAGGATAGTTGTTGCTGGCTGGGTCCGCCTCAACTAATGTGGTTGGCAGCTCCACCCTTTAAAGCGAATTGAACAACAGATCTCTAGTTCCCGGGGTCCCACCGATCTTTGCAAACAAAATTATACTCGGAAAATTAAAGCATAGAGAAAACAACACAGCAATCCGTTGATTTGTAAGATTCACTGCTTAATTGATACTTGTATTCTGTATTTTGTAATTAGCTAAGTTCATGCTTGTTCACTGCTTGACTAATACTTGTATTCTTGCCTACGTACGAATTGTAAATGAATTTAACTATGCATTGTACAAGGGAATCTGTAATTGTAACTGTATAGTTTCACTGTTCTTTCGCAATTGAAATCCAAAAGAGACTAAAAATGCCATGAGAATCAGTGTATAGATTTGTCTTGTTGTGGGTGTGATTTTCGTAATTGTAATTTTAGTTTTAATTGATGAGTGTCAAAATTGAATCCGTTCACCATTAGTTGGATTTGAGATTAGTCAGTTTTAACCCCTTTAACTTTGCATCATCAATCGGATGGGGTTCATCTACAGGTCCCTACTATTGAGTACGTGTGTGTGAGTGAAGGCCAGCGAAGGCCAGCCTGAGTGTCTATCTTTGAATCTATGTATGTGTGAGGTTCAGCGCTACCCCTTCTACGTCACTAAGATGACTTCATGCACATGAGTCAGACAGAGGGGAACCCCTCTGAAATTAAGGCACAAGTCACCCTTGAAAGGAAGAAAGGAAGAAATTAACAATTAATAGTAACAAATAGGTAATAGTAGGTCTCTAGCTAAGGTTTAGACTAGGTGGAAGTTTCTTATAGCCTAGGTACTGCTTACTTCATCTTGGGCTTCTAGGCCCCCTGTCCGATATTACGATTTCTTCTTCTTCTTCCTTGTTTTCATCGGCCTCTCTTTCGTCTGTGCGTCTGTTTAGCAAGCAAGGTCCAAATCTTCAGAAATAAAACTCAGGACAAAGGTACTTGAACACAAAAGCGCAGTAAAAGTTTATGGCCCAGGGTTTTAGGGTACTTTGGGCCACTCGAAAACAGACCCAAAGCCATAAAAAATTATGTAACCTGAGTGATGGATTGCTCAGGTGCAAACTCAAGGAAAACACTCGAAAGGAGGCGGAGTCCTTCACTCAAAATTAACCAATGACGAAAGGCAAGCATGAAAGCAACCAATCATCGAAAGATGATTGCAAAAGACACGAGGCAAAAGTTAACGTGAGACCAAAATCTGCAGTTTCCAGTCAGTCTGTGATTTGGGTTGGGTGACGAGCGGTCGTCTACTCTCTCACGTGGCCAAAATGCTAGGGGGAAAATCACAGACACCCCCATGAGCTGTTTTGTTGGGAGAGGCCTTGCCTCTCCCCTATAGGATACCCTCCTCCAAAACTTTCTCCCATCTGGAGCCTAGGTTGGGATTGGGGTACACCTGGGGGGAAGGTCTACCTAAAGTGGGTTTGGGCTTCAGAAGCCCGGTTTCTCAAATCACCCTCTAGGATGAGCGGTCCCACTCCCCTCTAGGATTTATAATAATTGTAAGCGCGAGATGAAAACTAACCTAATTGGACCTTGAGTCCCTTCTCTGAAATATTACGTTAAATCGGGTTCTCGCCGCCCTAGACTATTTACTGCCAATACTGCTTTCATGATTGTATGCTAATATCAGTGGATATTAGCTGGATTTTGCTGAATTTCCTGAGAAGGAAATTCAGGAATACGTCATTGGTGGGGGATTTCCGATGGAAATCCCCTCTACTCGTTTTCCTAATTTAAAAGACCAACTTTCACCACATTTCGTTCCTTTTTCCTATTTTGGTCAAAAAAATGCCTAAAAAAAGAAGAACTTCACTTTATCTAGTCTTCTTTCTTGAACCCGCTACTTCTCGCTAGTTTTGCCCAAAAGCTCTAGTTTGAATCTTTGTGACTCGAAATGCCCAAACTGTCACCTGGTCCTGTGAAATCCAGTTAATATCGCTGAATCCGGGTTAAAACCGACAAGGTTTTAATCCCATTGGATTCAGTTCTAGCGCGGGTTTCTTCTGAGCCCGATCTGCCTTGCTCTGCTCTGCTTCATCCTGTTCGGTCCTGCCAGTCTTTCGGAGTCTGCGGATCATCACCTGTCTCCAGTTTCTCACCTTCTCCCGGGTATCAGCCTGTGCCATTGGATCATCGTTGTCTGCTTGATTTGCCAGCGTGAGTGACGCCGTTCCGGATCACCCCTGGGCTTTCTCTTCTCTGCCGTTGATCCTGTCGCCTGCGCTGCTCTGTCCGGCCATTCCTAATCATTTCGGCCTTCACAGTCAGTTTTCTACTGCTTGACCTAAAAGACGGCTTCAGCCGGTTTCAGCGACGTTCAGATCCTTTCCTGTGACTAACAGTTCTGCTGAGAGCCAGCCATTGGCTTAGGGACACACATCGACTGACTTAGGACTGTCATATTGGGAATCGGAGTTGGGTTGGATGTTAAATCTGATTCACTGAAGAAACGAAGATCCTTATCAACTTTGTTAACTCTTAGTTTTTGTTGTCAAAAATGTCCGCCACTTTTCTGTCTCAAATTATCTGTTCTTTGATCCGCTCTGTTTATGTTTGTTCTACCAAATCTGCTCAAATTCTCTCTCTTTAACCTTTCAAGCAAAACTTAAAGTTTACAGGTCGTCCTCTTAGCAGAGGGCAGAATAGTTACTGGTTTTCTGCTGGTGCGTATTGCTGGTAACTATTCGCGACCAGGGACGGGTGGACTTGTGCACACTTTTCAGGTACATATAGGGAGCATATAGGGAACCTCCTCCCTCCTCGACCCCGAAAATCAAATCATTGTGTGACTGCGAATCAATTCGCAGTCTGAGAATAGCGAGTACGGTTTAGGTGAGTGTGCTTGTGTGCGTGTGTGTGGCAACCAGTAGGCTAAAATACTAATCTAACCAAAATTTTACTAGGTTTCAGCTCTAGTTCTTCTTCAGCTAAGATTTCGGAGTAGGGACCTGTGACTGATCGTAGCCTTGAGTTTAGTTGTTAGGCGGTGAACGGATTCCTCTTGTATCAGTTTTTGCAGCAGATTTGTAGTGTACTTGATCTTGTGTGTGTTTGTGCTGTTTGATATTGAGATAACTTGACACAGTAAATAGTTAATTAGGATCAGAGCTTAAGCCGTTGTAGTTGATACTAGGTTGGATAGGAAACCGCTGAGTCGACGACATCTGGAAAATAGATCAGTCTGGAGCCCATTGAGTTTGTCTACGGAGACGCTGACGACGAAGGAAATCTTAGCGATATTAGTGAGCCTGAGAACCAACTGAATCTGCCGTTTCACCAGTGTCCTGAGTGCCACAACCAGTACAGTTTTAGCATACTCTTCCTAGTTCACGAGGGTAGTTCTCTAGTTGAGCCTGAGCATTCGGAGGTAACCTTCTATTGCAACTGTTCTCAGCCGTGGAATCGCGCTGAGATTGAAGCTTGGACTGTTGATAGCGAGCCTGAAAGAAGCCCTCATACGGAGCCCTGGTCTTGCGTGTTCGAGTGTGACAGTTGTTCTGACTTCAAGGTTCTCTTCTGTTGTGCAGTGACCCCTGGTACTGATCCGTGGGTGGCAGTTAAGCATCGCAACTGTTCCCTTGATAAGTACAGGCCTTGAGGCACTAGTGAACTCACGTACCCTACAGGCGGACCGTCTGGATTAGGTTAGACCCACACTAGGCTAGCTTGATCCTTAGACCTAAGAGTTGATCCCAGCATCTTCTCGCTGTCTGCCTCTCTGTGTAACAACGAATTTTGAGCCCCTGGTTTTCAGTCGCTTTCATTACAAATATGCCCCGACATTTTTCGATTGGCTCACCTTTTGGCGAAGATATAGAGCATGGGTATAGTCAAAAATATAGGGTACTGAGATTTCAGCTGCCTTTCAGCCGTGTGCAGCCGTCGGATTTATGTGCCCGACCCCCTCCCGTTTTTCACAACTACCAACATAATTAAAAATCTCTGCTGGCTGCAAAACCCTAGCTTCAAGGTTGCCATTTGCAAATGTGATTTGGCACATGTGCCCTTATCTGCAGAAAAATACTAGGCGTCTGTATCATATCTGCATCTAAGAGTTTTTGTTCATCTTCATGTTCATCTCTTCAAAGTTAAAGTTTCGGCGAAAATTTAAGAATTTTTGGCTAACGAAAGGAAAATTTTATTACTCGTGCGAGCTATAAGGCTGTAATTTGGCATAGAAGGAGGCCCTATAGGAGTACTCATTTGTGCCAAATGGCAAGAAATTCTGCCGCGTTAAAGAATTTTTATGTCAACTGTATATGTTATCTTCAAAAATCGCCAAAATTGCTTTGTTGAGGCGATGGTACCACAGAAATCGAAAAAATGCCTTGAACCTTGTAGCCAGGGTTTTGCAGCCAGCAGAGATTCTTAATTAATTATGTTAGTAGTTGTGAAAATAGGGGGGTTGTGCACATAAACGCGACGGCTGCGCATGGAAGGAAGGCAGCTAAGAACCGGCGACCAAGTATTTTTTGACCAGACCCATGCTCTATATCTTTGCCAAAAAGTAGGCCAATCGGACAATGTCGTTGCAAGTCGATTTTAGTAGCCTCCCCTCTGAATATCGCTTAATATTAGCTTGAAGATGACCATATTTGAAGATGGGCGAAACGTCGCGAAAAATCCCGTGGCAAGAAAAGGCAAATCATCACCCCATCTCCGTCAGATTTTAATCCGAGTGCTAGCTATAATGTTGTAAATTGGCATATAAGGGCATCTGTATAGGCCAAATTACAGCAATTACAGCAAATTACAGCTAGTACCCGAATTAAAATTTTCTTTTTGTTAGACAAAAATCTTAAAATTTAGGCAGAACTCCAAGATTAATTTCCTTCGATGCAGATAAGACGCAGCCATCGGCTACACTCGGCTGGAGGCTGCTAAGATCTCGGTACCCGATGTTTTTGATCACGCTCATCCTTTAAATCTGTGCCAAAAAGTATGCCAATCGGAAACAAACCATGGGATACCTTTAGTAGCACCATCCTTTCGTATGCATAATAGTTAGTACTACTTAGTTTTAGTTAGTGTTGACGATTGATCCTGAAGGTGAATTAGTAATAATCCAGTGATTTTCAAAATTTTACGTAAGGACGAGAGTTTAGTTTATTTGAAACAAGAAATTTCAATATCCTAAAATCCAGAATATACTAACCATGTTCGGATCGATTGCAATTGAGCAAAAAGCATTCGGTGCAAACAATACAATTCGTCATGGAACCTAAATTCTCTTTGACAAATGCATAGAGTATGTCAAGAGTTCTTAATTCCTTTATATAAAAGAAGAAGAGTAAGGCACTAGAGGCTTCTTTGCATTGCGTAACGGTGCTCTGACCACAGTACGCGAATGTTTATCCGTTGGAGGGGGCCGACAAAATATGTCCACTCACCGTTTGGTGACGAAGCAGCGGTTGAATAGACAACAGCCAGATTGAAGAGAGACCAAACCCACTCTCAGTTTGGTGGGTGGTAGCGCATATTACCAAAATGGGTTCCCGTTTGGGGGTTTGCCGATTGCCAAACGGAACCAGCCCAACTTAGCCTGCTTCTGCGCCCCACCTAAACTGGGCCCCTCCTGATGTTCTGACTACCAAACGGGGACTTTTTGGGACTTCCTAAACGGAAAGAAGATATGCGGGCAAACCGAGCGAACGGGAACATTCGTGTATTCTGGTCGGAGCACCGTTACGCAAAGCATGAGAATTAGCGGTCCAGCTGCTTAACTTTTGCTCAATAATAGCTTAAATATGCACTCTTGGTGTATTGATATTTGCCTTCGCTGGTGTACTTTTTATGTTCACGATGGTGTTTGTGCTTTTGGTGTGAACTGTGACTTGAGCATATGAAACAGTATTGAAAACTTCAGCTGGTGTTTTCACATCAATCCAAGGTTTGTTCTGACAACAGCAGAAAGCACAAAGAACTCCATCGAAAATAAGACATGACTGTCATCAGCATAATAACTCGAAGCTGTTGAATTTTGAACTGAATTAAATTTTGTCCTGGATTTAGAATTGACGAACTTTGTTCCAGTATAAACCAGAAATTGTGTAAAACCAATATAATTTCAGCGATGGTTGGGTTTGAGAAGTGTTCAAAAAACTTAAGGAATAATGCTAAAAGCTCAACAGAAATTTTAGGAATAGCAAAAACAATTAGTCAAAATATAACAAGGACTTAGAGGAAAGTTAGTTGAAGCAAGTTACGTCACTTCAGCAACTGTGGCCGAAAATTCGCGTCAGCGTTTGAACCCACGAGCTTCACCGATTGAGCCACTGCGACGCAGTCAAACAATTATTAAGCTTAGGTTCAGAACCGTGGTGTTGGGACAGTTTTGGAGAATGCTTATATGCCAGCCCATAGACAGTAGCTACGCAGGTTTAAGATCATAGTTGCATCACCTTAAATCTTTATTAAATCTTAAATTTAAAGTATCACCCTGAACAGAAATGTTAAATGTCTCCAGGCCGTATATAAAATCAGAGATGGAACCAGATTGGGTCAGTTAAGGCAACCAGCTTTTTTCTTAGGTATATCTTTTTGGTCTTGATTATTTTATGCAGCCTGAGGTTAGTTAAATCTGTCTCTACGACAAATTAATAGCTTTATCAGTTCCACGTTCCATGATCATTGTACATTCTGCATAAATCTATTTGGAACTATATGCAGTCTAGTTTTACCAACATGGGAAATTTTGAAGATGTATAACTGGACAGATTACGCAAAACAAAATATAATGCCAAATTTCTAAGTACAGTTTCTTGGGACAAGTACTCATTACAAAACTTCGTAGACGGGTAATTTATGGTATTTTGCTGATTTCTGCATTAATTTACAAAAAGGCTGCAGTCATATTTAATATTTTCCACGAAACTGTAGCAAGTGCATGTCATAGTTATTCTTTTAGGGGTGGTGATGGAACATGAAAGTAAGAAATTTTGAGTTCTTAGGCGAAACCAAAAATGCTTTCAGATTTTGGACATTCTGCAAAACCGTTCCACCGGGTCACCGGGCCAAGGTAACGAGGTTCCATCACTGGTATAAATTATCATTTTAGGCTCTGGTTTTTACGCGGTTTAGTATCCTTGAAGAAACTGTACTAACGCATTCTAATCCAGTATGCCTTTTTGAGATTGGGTTTAAATCATTGTGCATAACTAGAGTTGTGCTCAGCTGGTGCTCGAAGCCCGGAATCATCTGGAGCCAACTGGCCAGCCTAGTCGGGCTTTTCTGACCGGTCCGCCTCAAGATTATGGGCAAATATGCAGAAATTCCAAGTGAATGTGTATTCAATTCAAATTGAATGAAACTTACAAGTTGCAGCTGTATGTAAAGTTAAAACAGGGTTTATTCACTTCGCACCCTGTTGGTACGTTTGCCTCCTAAAAATAAATTGCTAATTAGCCAAATTAGGATACGCTTGAACTGCCAGTTGGAGTTTCGTGAAGTCCGATTTGGGATTCCGATCTGGGAGTTTTGGGAGTTTGGATCTGGTACCGTGTTGTGCATAATTTTGTGAAGCTTTGACACTTTTGTAAATTCATTGGCGCTGTTCTAATTTCTTGTATTTATTCACTCCCATTTGCGCGCACGACCCATTCAGTTTCTAGTTTGATTGTGAAAGTTCTACAAATTACTAATTTGGAATTTGAGACTTGTCTGGGTTCTGTAGCGAAATGGCAGTAAACTTTGTATCAAGAGTCCATAATTCCCTTATATTATAGAAGAAGAGTAAGCCACTAGAGGGCTTCTCTTCCTGGCATTGCGTAACGGTGCTCCGCCCACAATACGCGAATGCTCCCCCGTTGGGGGGGGTCGACCAAATCGACAGCGCATATCCCCCTCCGTTTGGTGGGGGGGGGGGGGCTAGAGCAGAGGATTACGGTAGTTTTTGTTCTATTCGAAAATGGGTCCCCGTTGGGGGGGGGGACACCAACAGCCAATCAGAATGAGCCAAACTTAGCCTGCCTGAGCCACCCCCCCCCAAACGGGGACCTCTTTCAGCGACCCCCCCCCCTCAAACGGGGACCTCTTTAGCATACCCCCCCTCAAACGGGGACCACTTTCGTCTACCCCACCCCCACCAAACGGAGGGGGGTATGCTTGTCAACCCCCCCAACGGGGGAACATTCGCGTATTGCGGTTGGAGCACCGTTACGCAATAACAAGAAGAGGAGCCCTCTGGTGGCTTACTCTTCCTCTATAATATAAGGGAAATTATTATGGACTCTTGTTTGTATTACATCTTTTAGTAGAGTAGGGATTGTTATACTGGCATCATACATCACGTAGTTACTGTGATCTGCGTTTCGAACAGTCTTAACTCAGTCAACGGCCAACGCATTTTATTCAATGGTTCCATACAGTTTCTACTTACATTGACAGAGTCCAACTTCACAATATTATTCTTCATTTTTAAAGTATTTTTTAACTTTAACTGTTGCTGGTTAACAGTCGTAGTCAGGAAAGCGGGAAAGGTGGTCATATAAGCTATATCACGTATATCATCGAGTCATAGAAACCTAGAACATGTCCGTAAACCCGGGCCCATATACTTAACGTGAACTAATTGGGACCACTTCACTTTAAGAATGGAATTTATTGTTATGATATCTTTGTTTATTCTGATGAGACATTTCAAGTCTAAAGAAGCAAACTTTATAGTATTCCCTGGTTAGAAAAAAAGAAGTTAGAAAAAGCATCCAATTTTGCTAACACGCAACAAATCGAAGCTTGTATTCAAACATAAAGCCCTAGGATTTCTTCCTAGTTAAGCTTTGAGGATATAACAGCAGAAATCAACGACACTAAAGAACAACTATTTACAGATTTCCTGTCAAACAAATTTTATTATTGTATTTTTTTGTCCCTCTTCGAATGCTTGCAATTTTAAAACTTTGAAATTTCAAATGTCATGTACGATCAATAGAAAACCTAATCAAATGAATAAAATCGTTTCCGTGGTGAATGTAGGATTGCCCGATCTCCTTCTTTACATTGCTCAACGGTTCGTGGGCAGATTGTATCCTTTTGGATGAGGGGTTCACCAATTCCACTAAAATTATTGTCTAAAGATCTGACAGACAAACAACAAATCAGCTTGGAACAAATAGCAATTATCTCCTTGTTTGGTGGAAAGTAATGCTGATAATTCCTGCAGCGCTAAGCAGAATGCCGCCGTCTGGGGTGTGGTTACAAGCGCCCAGTCTTTGTGTGCTACTTTCTGTCAGTATTGAATTAAGGCTAGACTCCAACTTCTGCTAGTCGGCTTGTGACAAAATTGCATATCCAAGTTCGATCCGCAATTCCGTCTCTCCCTTATAGACCAAATGGGAAAGGGGTTTTCTGAAATTTGGTTGGTCATATTTCACTAAACGGTAACAAATTTTAAGATGAACTAAAAATTCACCCAAAATTGCTACAAAATGTCACTGTTTAGGTTCGAATTCAAAATTAATATTGGTTCGGTTGCACCAGGCTGGCTCAGACAATAGAGTTGGATGAAGTTATTGCAGCTTTGGGACTCGCGGGTAGATTAGTTAGATAGATTTCTCAGTGTTTACTAAAAGTAGAGGTAGCAGATACCATTTCACTCCATTCTATAATATAGCTCACACAGTGACGATTTTCGGATGTTCATGCTTAATAATTGGAGTTATTCCTAAACGTTCAGTTAAATTTGTAAACTGTCGTTTGCAGTGGCTTAAGCTCCCTTCCTACGAAGTGCAAAATTGACATTACTGCCACATTTTTTTAGATTTTTGTTTTCTTCTGTACCCGCTGCCCATTACTTCAGCTCCGACCTATAAAGTAGAAACCGAGACCGTGACAGGCATTAAGGGGGGGGGGGGCTACGAATTTCACTAAAAGTTCGATGTTGGAAAAGCTAGCTAGTCTTTTGAAATATAATAGTATTAGGTTTAGTATAAAATAGTTTAAATTTTGAAAGAATTTCATGCAGCGTAGCGTCCTGTGGAGCCATCAGAAGTTGGTGTTGTCGGTCCAAAGCTCGACACGACACGTACATAAACTTTGCTTCGCTCTGATCACTATGCGCAAGGTAGGGTACCGAAATTTTCCAGAACTAGTACTGACATATAGCGCTTTGATATGGTGTAAAATAATCCTTAGATCAGTATATACTTTTCTGTGCGATACAATCAAAGTACGAAAAATTAGGTGTAGTAGGTGTATACGGGTGGAGGTTAATTAACGTCTAATGAGCTGTGGTTTATCAAAGGAGCCCAACTTTGCTCCAATTAATACTCCAAGTATCTGTCTTAGTTTAAGTAAAAATGATGTGATTTCGTTAATCCCTGCGTTCGCAGTGCTAGATCACATTATCGATATTGTCGCTGTCATTTGGTGCCATTTCGAAGATGTGAGTCAATTACTCCAAAGTCCTGTGGCAGAATCGGCTGGAACTTTGCGCATTACAGGCCAGTGAGTGTACCAAGATGCGCAGAAAGCTAGGTCACTAATCGTTTCAATGTTTGGAAATGCTAGATTGACTTCTCGAAGTATGGATGCAATCGCTCCAAAAAGCTCTAAGACAGTTGTAAGCGCACTCTGAACGAAAGAAGCGTCATATCGAAAATAGGATTTCATATTCGGATTCAGCAGGTCAAATAACCACTATATGCACCTTTTAGGCCAAATCGGAGACAAAAACTTTTTTGACCCCATTTTTACTTCGCTTAGATAGCTTTCAGGCCTAAATGTAAGGGCAAGAAAAATTCATTCTTAGCCCAGAGGCTAAAATCGGCTAAAAAATGACTGTTTTTGTCTTTGTTCTTCTCTGTTTTCAAACTCTTGACTCTGTGTGATTACTGTGAGGGATTGTGAAATAATCATTGTGAACTAACCTAACGACATGCTTGTTATTAACCTAACAAAATGCTTGTTTGAAATAACTTGTCAGCTTTTTGTTTTGAAATAACTTGTCAGTTTTTTATTATTGTCAGTTTCGTTCTTGTGGTTTGGACTAACCAATTTGTGTGTTCAGGACATTATGTGTTAAACTAATATTCGTCCCTTGTCGGAACTGGACTGCACTGCTTTGTGAAACTAATGTTCTTGTTTGCTTGAAATCATCGGTTAATTGTCTTGTTTTTCTCCTAAAAGGTTCAAATTCTAAAAGTGGGGTTAATCGTCTTAAGATAGAAATTTGGGGAGCCCCATGAGCCCAAAAGCAATCTCATACGTCATGCTTATCATGACGTATGCCTTTTCTTTCGTACAGTTTCGCCTTGAAATCAAAAGAAATCAAAAAAGACCGAAATTGCAGAATTTCACGTGGACAGGTAGTGGAGAGGGTGAAGGTGACTGAACCCAAATTTTAGTCAGTTTGAGGTTGACGTTCGTACGGTCAGGTCGGTTCAGGACCTATTGTGTTGCTCTTGCTGTTTGGAAGGCTGATACGCCTGTTTAGTGTTCTTGCTTGCTGGCCGATAGTGCCATACAGGGATTAGTTGTCAGAGATTTGTGCATTCCGTTTAACTTTTCGTCAGTCACCTCTCACTCACTGCTGTCACGTGTATCTGTGCCTACCTATTTTGTGCTTTTTCTGTATTCACGAGCTTTAATCTGTTCGATTTCTTTGGCTCAAAAGGTGTACTGCGAGGCGGCTTTGATTGATCATTCTCACGCAATATTGGTCGGCCTTCGATTTCCCCGTGGTCAAGTCAATGCAATCCTCCTCGTTTGCCCACTCGGGCGGTTTCCAATTTGGAGTAATGGGAGGCACGGCCAACTGCACTATCAGGGCCAAATACTCAGTCTTCTGTGAGATGACCCCTATTCCCGCAGGGCTTAGCACGGCTCCCCACCTAGGCAAGACAACGGTTCCAATTTTAGCGATCTCGTCAGCTAGAAAATGAGAGGAGGACATATCAGAGGCGGTTTGCGCGTGTGCGGAGGCGACGAAAAAGGTCATGATCATCCAAAAAAGTGGTACTCCCAATTTTCGGATAGCCCCCAACCCCACATACACAGACAAAAACGGTAGAAACAAAATAGCTAATGCCTGTCTAATCTCCTTCTCAGGAGGGCATTCATCTCTCTCATTCACTCGATCTATTAGCTCGTCAGTTCGAATTTCACACTGAACTGCTGTGGTAGAGACGGAAGTTTGCTGAACACTTGCTTCCATGACGCGTTTCAGTCGGACTTCTTCTTGCCGACGTGCCTGTCGCGCAGACACAGGGATAAAAAGTTCTTCCTCCGAGGAAGTTACGGAACTTAAGCTCAATGAACGTTCAGGGGAAACATTTCTGGTTTTATAGATGGTACCCGGGCAGGTACACACCATCGGCTGCTTACACATCATTACTCTATGTTCAAAGTGTGGCGACACGAGGCAGCGCTTAGCATGCATCATACAGTTCCGAGATGCATGTCTCACGGACCGCACAGAGTAGTGGTCTGAATAATCTGATTCTGAATTAGGCCTAGAGCGATTCTGCCGGTTTTCGTGCGACCGGTCGGAATGTCGGTCGCTGCGGCTAGAGTCCGAGTTACCAGACTTCCGGGAATGTCGACGGGTACCCTCCCAATTTTGGTCACCTCGTTGTAATTTTGAGCGCGTCACAGCAAATTTTGGGCCGTACTCACGTTTCATTTCGGGAGGCATCCGGTCTCTGGGATCTCGCCGATCCCAATCCCGCCGTTGTTCTCGGCGTTCACCCCAGGAATCTTGATTGACCCGATAGTTTGACGGACGTGCGCCTTCCCGGTGTTCAGAATAATTTCCCCGGTTGTCACGCCAATTTTCGGTGTTATTTCGATTCTAAAAGTTCCTATTATCGTCATGGCGTTGGGAGTAATTTCCGTTTCCCCCAGAATTTCGTGAGTCCCGGTTTCCACCTGCGTTCCTGTTAAAGTTGCGGTCCGAATTTTGATTTCCTCCCCTATAAGTTCCTCCGCCAGGCTGGCGGCATTCTCTACGAACATGACCCGGCTTATTGCAATTGAAACAAGTGGTGCCAGGCGGTAACTCTCGACTGCGGTCACTACGACCAGTGCTGTTTAACTTCTTGGCCGTTTCGGCCTCCAACTTTTCGAAACGAATTTTCAAATCTTTCATAGCTCTTTCGGCTTCCGCAATGGCAGCGGGAGCATTTTTCTCGCTCATAAAACTTGGTTCAAGAAAAGAGGGATAGGCCTCGCCTGGGTATTCTCCCTCGGCCTGCAAGGCCTTTTCAACTGCCCGTTCCAAAGTTTTGCAACCAGGCGGCACCCGGACCTTCAAATCATTACGTAACCCAAACAAAAACAATCGTAACTTCAAAAGTTCTAGCTGTTGGTCACTAAACCCGTCCGCTTCCTTGAAACTCAACCTAGCGTAACGATTTAAACGCATCAAATAATCGGTAACAGTTTCTTCCTTTTCCTGTTTAACTTGAAACATGAGAGACGAAGCGTGTAGTGCTGTGTGCGGAGGGGTCATCACCTTTTTAGCAGCAGCTACCAACTCAGCCCAGGTGCCCCGGCAGGCTTTTGGTACTGAACGAAACAATTCTAGAGCCCTTCCTCGCAAGGAACTCGAAAAGGTTAAAATGGTTTGCCCCTCATCAAAACTCATGACCTGGCAGAACCGCTCATAATGTTCGACATGCTCATCGAAAGACTCCGAGGGGTGAGCGTGATAAACAGGCACTGAACTGTATGCTGCAGCCACACCCTGAGCTCGTATGGCCGAATGGAATTCAGTCAGGGTTTCAGTCAGTTTGTTGAGCGCTTGGTTTTCCGCACTCTCACTTTTAGTACTTTCGGATTCAGAATTAGCATTTTCAGGAACTTCTGGTTCCTCTGAGTCAGACATGTTTCTAGGCTTTAACAAACGTGAACTTCAAAACTTGGTTATGCTATTTTGAACAGAATCTGCTAAAGTACAAGTCGTAAAACTCAAATTCTAGACAATTTCTACAACTTTCTAAATTTTAAGTCCACTCATGCACCTATCATAGCTACGTAGGTAATACTAGCAATCACACTCACAGTCATACGCTGAAATAAAACAAGCACTTTAGGGTACGTACTGTAAGGAAAATTAATTAATTATTTGATAATTATGTAAAGTTAACAAGGTTCAACAATTCTTGTAAACCAGGGGGAAAAGTGAAGTACAATTCAAAAATCAACTTTATCAATCGTGAGTTCTTTTAAAGGAAAATTGACGGAGCCACTGTTATATTCAACAAAACGACAAATTGCGTAGTTTTTAGATAATATCAGTAAGTTAACTCACGTCCTAATAATTTTCCTCTCAGGCAGGCTCCACAT
>JASAND010001613.1:0-47909 GCA_030248195.1 Trissonchulus latispiculum
CAGAAGAAATGTGTATATATACGTACTTACGCGTTTTTTTAGCAAAGCACTATAAAAAGTGCCATACTTTACTTATTATACGAACTAAGATCAGATTAACATTTGTGATTACGCAAATTGATAGGACATTTTAAAATTGACGACGACGAAATAATTCTTCCGCCGAAGGCGCGAAAAATTTTGGATTTTAGTTCTATGTATATATATATGTAAATTGTTTAATTTTCATCAATTTCTAGGAGGCTCGTAGAGTCCTACAAAAACTGTATTCTGCGTCGTAAATATTTCCTGATGGCAGATTATTTCAGAGGGCAACCTGATTTCGGGTGGGGCATGCCTTGTTCCCCCCCTAGGCTTACGCGCCTGCATGGCGTAGTCATGTCAAATTACACTGATGCCATCCAAGTGTTTAAATTATGCTACCGAGTGGTTCTTTGCCTCTTCCTCATTCTTGCCTATTCCGCTTTTCTGAATGATGTGCTGCTGGCTTGCAAATTACGAAGACGTGTGCTGGACTTTTGGATGGTTGATGTGCCTCATATAGCCATCTGATGCTGACGAGCCCGGAAATCACAACACAGCATAGTCGCAGCGCGGTGCTTATTGCTGCTATCGTGCTGGACTGTTATGCAGCAACCATAGCACGCTGTCCTTGTAGACTTGTATACTGTAAACGGCTAAACATATGCAGCTTGGTTATAATTGTGTCTCTCGTAGGGGGATCGGTAGCTTTGTTAGTTGGTGCACTCTCCAGCTTACACAATCCACCGTGCTGTACGTGCTGTCCCAAACACAGCACCGTCGATAACACGTTATTAAATCGGCAATGACAAACTATTAGAGATACGTTTTTATACTTGTTACGATGCTACTACGTATATGGTTGCGCTGCAGTAGAGTGCTGCAAAAGTACGCTGGCCTATAACTAGCAACAGATAAACAGCAATCGCCTGAAATTCTGCAGGCAACCGCTGAAAAGCATTAGAAATGATGCCGTCTAAGTCTCCTTCTTTGGACATTGACGTTTGCGTTTTGGTTGCCCTGCACAGTAAATTCTGCCGCTGAACTACACCACGGTCTATAACTAGCTACTTAGCTAATGAAAAGAAATAAAGAACCATTTTAAAAATTAAATTTATATAAATAAAATATATCTGTTTTCCTCCAATTACGTATGCATAGAAAACATTCTACAATTTTCAAGCCTGTTAGGAAGTCACCACCCTTGGACTTGAACCCGGGACCCCCCAGACTCGAAAGCCTGGTTGCTCTGCTGAGCTGCGGCCACTCGTAATGAAGGAACAGGCTTGAAAATATTTGTTGTTGTGTTTATATAGGCTGGAAGAAACAGATCAAATAACACAGACTTTTTTTTTTTTCAGGAATGAAATGATGAGACCTGTGGTGTAGGTTTTATGGAAGTACAGAACTGCGAAACCGGAAACATTTTAATTATATATATATTATGAGAAAGTTTTTAGAAAATTTTATTCAAGTTTTGATATATAAGAAAAAATAAACGTCAAAGTTTGAAAAAAGATAATAAGTCAAGAGGTGAGGGCAGAAAAGAGAGAAGACTTTTTGAAAATAAGGACAAGGTTATTACACGGGGGCTCATATATATACTGGTGTTTTAGGGTTTTGAAAGTGGGGGGGGGGGCGGGCCAAAGGTAAAAATATACCGAAAAATTAGCAATTTTAAAGGAGAAGTAAACACAAAAACTCGCTGACTCAAACTTAAAATGGTTATAGATCCATAAATTAGCTAAAAATTGAGAAAATTAATTGAAAATTTGACCTTAAACCTAATTTTTTGACACTTGTGGGCACCCCCGGGGGGGGTTGCCCGGGCCGGCCAAAGTGGGGGGACTCCGCCTACCCTACCCCCCCGAAAACCCATAAATGCCAGATATATGTATGTAGTTTAAGAGTATAGCGCAACCAGATCTGTCAATGAAGGAAACTGATACGGCACGATTTCTAATGCTCTGCTGCACTTATATACGTATATGCAAAATTTCGGACGACTGCAACTTATCTTCAGCTACGTAGTTATAGGCCGTGCTGTACTTCAGCAATTCTCTACTGCAACGCCACCAGAGGCAAGCGTCAATGCCAAAGAAGGCGACTTATACGGCACAATTTCTAGTGCAATACTGCATTGCGTGCAGAATTTCAGGCGATTGCTCAGTTCTCTACCGCAGGGCAACCAGATGCAAACTACAGGGTTCATGCGGACTTTTGAGTTTCATTTTCCAGGTTTTTCAAGGTTTTCAAAGGCAATTTTCCAGGTTTTCCGTTGCTAAATTCTGACACCGGTATACATTAAAACTGCACACTTTGGCTTTTGACATTATTATAAAATAGCGGTTTGGAGCTTTGTTTACAGAACAGATCTGGAACAGCAAAGCGTCCGAAGTCCGAACCACATTCTGTTACACTTTCTCGAGCGTCAAAGCAAACATACATATGCCTCCAAGCTCGGACCCCAGGATTTTGAAAACGGCGTCCAAGGTCAGAACAAACAAGGCGGTCTGGAGGTGGCACCACTCAGAAGTTGAAAATGTTAATTTTTGTCCAAAAATCTTACATTTTAGATGTCCAATTCTCAAAAGTAAAATACACCGCGCCAAAGTAGCGAATGTTTTAAATGTGGATTTTTGAGATACAGATACAGTCAAAACGGCTACCAGTCTACGGATCCACGAGGATATAGCCATGGAGGAAAACCCACATTTTCGGGTTTTGGCTGGAACTTTTTTATTATAAGGGCTAGATGAGAACTTTATATACCATCGTACTTGGCGTACTTAGATCTATCTTTGAAGCATATTTGTACTTCTCTAGGTTGTATAACCGTTATGCCGGTATAATGTAAAAAGTAGCGGGGCAAAAAACCCAATGTGGGGGAACCCACCCCTCACAGGTCTCAAAAATTGTCGTAGCGCTATTCTGACACTTCCGGTGTAAAACTCAACTCTTTTTAGCTAGTATAAATCAAAAAACCCGATCTAGGTACCTTTGTTTGAGAATTCATGTGCCATTGAAAATGCAGCATCAGACGGTCAGGTTTCATGAAGTTTAACACATACATAACATTTAACATAGAAAATTTTTGAAAAATTCTAAAAACGATGTATTTTGATAAAACTTATTAGTCTACCGTGTAGAGAATGGTTTTTACGTTCATTTCGCTGTTAATATCCACAATTGGACCTGTCCTGGGTCCTCCAGTGCCGAAATGGCACTTTCAGGGTTTTTGGCCCATAACATAGCTAGCCAGGGAAGCAATATTATCCAAATCTGACACCATAGGATGATGCAGCGTCCTCGATAGTACCGTGTTATAGTGTCGAATTGTTTCCCTGTTTGGTTGTTAAAAATTTTTTCAAAAAAAATTGGGTGGGTCCCCCCCAAGTGGGTTTTTTCCCCGCCACATATGGCAATGTGTCAGACCAACGGTGCATCGGATCGATCTAATTTTGGCTGTGTGCAAAGAGGAAGACTTGCCATAATTTCAGATGTTTTCCAAACATTTCTAGGCCAACCCAGTCAAAAGTTACATCGGTCCAAACTTTTGCAAAATTTTGGCATAGTTGGACCAAAAAATAGGTGTCATTTTTAAAATGTCATAAAATGAGCAGGAGTGAACACAAATGACTTGATCTTTGCATATAGCAAGCTTAACAAAAAATCACCCGAAATTTTAACAAAAAATCACCCCACCCTGACTCACAGGAAAGTCGCAGACCCAATTTTTTGCATGGTGATAGCCACACATCTCGACATTACAGCTTGTGAGTTTGAGCCCCTAGGCCCTCTCCATGCGTTCAGGGTAGACCTTTAAGTGAGGGTACCCAAAAGTGACCTCAAAAACGTTCATGACCGAAGTTCGAATTTCGGCTGCTATTTACTATGGGAAAACCCTAGGAAACCTATATTGTATATACATGTGACATGTCCTGACTGTGGGCTATCGATACATATATAGAAGTTCCCAGTCGGACCTCTGAGCCGTCCTGGGGTGGGTGATTTTTTTGTTAAAACTTTAACAAATAAAAAATCATTTTTATGTTTCGTTACTGAAGTCAGAACAGCAGCTGGAGCAAAACTAACGTCAAATTCGAGCTCAACGACCTCGAAAACCCTTATATACGTTGTTTTTGAGGTTGCCTGACACTTCTGGGAGTCCAACCTGGTAACCAGCCGGGTCTGGACCGTCCGACGGTAAACCTGATCCCAGAAGTCAGTATCAGCCCATAGGTACCTAAAAACTAATGCCAGATTTGAACTCAGCGCCCTCGAAAACCCCCTAGGACATGTTTATAGCCACTTAGAACTGTCCAGTTGGTACCTGGAGTGGAGGGTCCGGACGGGTCCGGCAGGGGTCACGTGACCGTGGGTCATACCCAGCAACATACGAAGTTCTGAGTTTATCTGCCAAAATGCCTGGAAATATACAGGTTATAATCACTCACAAACACGAAAAAACAACGTTTTAGCCTTAAAACGGCACTTTAGAGCCACCAGACTTCCTACTGGACGCTGCCGGGGGCCATCAGTGACCACTAAGACTTCGGCGGGGTCAGTTGCCTTAGTTGGGGCACTATGTTAGCGGTTTGGGGTTCTAAATACGTTATTTATATAGTCCACTCTATCCAAAACTGATGAGAAAAAGTACGTAGCTAGCTGCTCTCTGGGATCCGATCCGCCACTGATTTTTTTGTTATATAACGGGTGATTTTTTTGTTAAACCTTTAACAAAAAATCAAACATTTTCGTCTACTGCTACTTACTGGTAGGTCGTAGAGCAACAAAACTGGGGTGGTTTTAAAGCTTAGCCCAAGACCTATCCATGGGTCCTCAAAGTAATTGATTTGGTTTAGTTTTGCGAAAGTTCCAGCCAAAAAACCGAATTTTGTTTTTTTTGTTAAGCTTGCTATATATACGTAGGTAAGAAAGAATCGCGCTTTCTGCTGCTATGTTTTGGAGCTCATAGCTCCAACCCTTGGTCCAGGAGGCGGGCGGGTTTTCCCCCAAAAAAGGGGGTGTGTTTTCCCCCATGGCTATACAATGAAATCAAATACAGTATCAAAATCAAAACGTGGACACCCAGTTGGTGTGACTAAGGTTGGTCTGACTCTGGGTGTCCACGTTCTGATTTTGATATTGTAAATAAAATATATATATATATATTTGAATTTTTTTAATGGCTGTTTTGCTATAAAATTAGCAATATTTTTGTCATTCCAAAACAAGTCTAGACAAGGGGTCCGGCCTGGCATGTGTTCGGTCTGGTTTCGCGGCAAGACAGGTGGCTGTATAAATGGAAATACTGGTGGCGAGGCCCCGTAGAAGCTGAATGTTCAAAAATAAAATTTCTTCCGCGGTCCCTCTATCCTATAATCAAAATAAAGCTTAAAACTTGACCGAATTGAAATTTGGTATATATATATATAGAGGTCGGGGAAAAAAACCAACCCGCAAGTGGTGGGGAAAAAAACCAACCCCCCGTTTGGGCGATGGGGATGAGCTAGCGGGCTCAAATTTTGCATGCAAGTTGGTAGGGCCCATCCCACCTACCACACCAAATTTGAGCTAAATCGCACCACTTTTGAGCATTTTGTGACATTTTGAAAATTTTGGCATTTTTGACCCCCCAAAAATTCAAAATTTGCCTATTTTTGAAGGCCTGTAAAAAATTTTCCATAGCAGTTAGATAATAACTTTTAATAGTTTCTATGAGAACAACATGTGCTCTTTCCAAAAATGCCGGTCTCGCCTTCCTGCGACGCTTGGCAAGCTGCCAGCAGAATTTTTACAAAATGGGAAAAAACCAAGGGGTGGGAAAAAAAACCAATTTTTGGTTTTGCTGGCAAACTCCCAAAAATGGTTCTTAGTTGCTCAAAAGTCACCCATATAGCAAGTTTAATGCGTTCTTTCACGTGAACAGCTCAAAATTGCATTTGGACTTGGCAATTTTGTGCTAGCCGGTAAAAACCTCATTTCGGCGGATCGGCTGTTTGGTTCAGCTAAAGCGGCCAAAAAGTACTCTGGAACAAAGAAATACGCGAAAAAACACTGAAACAACGTTTATTTTAATTTATTTCATCGAATTTCGAAAGATTTACAAATTTTTGCATTTTAACATAGAAACTGGCAAATTTGATGAAACCTAGCCAGTTGATGCTGCAAATATTGATGTTTGATTTTCTCACTTATTATATATGTTGCATTGAATGTGTACAATCATTGAATGTATACATTCAATGGCCACATCATTGAATGTGTACATTCAATGGCAAAGTTATTGAATGTGTACATTCAATGATTATTGTCATTGAATGTATACATTCAATGATAAACTTATTGAATGTACACATTCAATGACCTGAATCATTGAAAGTGAAACTTGACACACTATTTCGCTCCTAATTTAACGTTCAAAGCAACTAAAATATCTATAACGAACCAAAACATTTTTCTCTTCGATTTTGCTGAATATTTATATTGCGATCAGGTTTTTATCGAAAATTCTTATTTTTCCTATTTTTTTGCAATAAAAATTTGTACATTTTTCTTTTCTGTCAAAGTTCACCCAGAAAACTTCACAACACCCTTAGACGATTAAAATCTACAGCCAACAACTACCGTTGTTTGGCCGACGCACAACACTATTTAGTCGGAAGTTATGTATTTTATTTAGACAGGTATTTTATTTGAAAGACATGTTTTATAAACGCAAGTTTTGCGTTATATCGTCGAACAATGGTATTAAGGTAAAGGGAAAGTGACCCCTGGAGAGAATTCCAAAGTAAGGTTAGGGTGCGTATGTCAGGATTCACAGCCCGAAGCTGGACAGACAACTCAAATGTTGATGTGCCCTTCATCAGGCATTATGTCAAAAATACAGACTCCTGCTCCTAGACCGCGGTGGTACCCATTTACTGAAAAGCTAAGGATAGATATATAACTTGGCTAGATAAATAATTGGGTTGGCTAGAGCCCACAGTGAGCCTTTGGGTATTTGTAAAAGCTGTGTGACAGCGGGGATTCGAAACTTATCCTTGACAATTTTACGCAACATATTAGGCTGATCAGATTGGGAGAAGGTACCATCTGCATCAATCTGCCGCAAACATGAAATTTTGGATCCTGCATCCGTTTGTGAACTTTTACCATTTGCGATTTTCAAGCATAAATCTTGCAACTCAAAGTGCTCTGTTGTCGGCTGACAACAGGGAATTGATTATTATAGGTATGGTACCTCGGTGCCAAAACATCCCCCCAAATTGTATTTGTAGTACAAATTCTGTACTTATCCGAGATCTTCAAGGAGTTGGCCAGTCATGGGGGGAAACCCCTTTGAATGGAGCTAACGGGTGACCACGATGCGGGGAAAGCAGCGTGGCCACTTCTGCCCCGGCACTAGCCTTGCCTATGCCTCGGGTAATTGCTATATGCAATTATTCAGTGCCATACCGTGGACCCAGTACAAAATTTGGTATGGCACTACCCCTCATCGCGAAAGCAACTTGGGTGTGGCACTAAGGGAAAAAAATCAGTAATCAGTAAGTTAGTTTCCGTTGCACAAGACTACTGATTACTGATTACGTGAGAAATACACGTCTTCATACACATTTACTGATTACTGATTAGATAAGAAATGCAAGTCCATATATGCAACTTTTCAGCAAAATCGAAGACAAAAATTTTTTTGGTTCGTTATAGATATTTAAGTTGCTTTGAACTTTAAATTAGGAGCGAAATAATGTGTCAAGTTTCACTTTCAATGATTCAGGTCATTGAATGTGTACATTCAATAAGTTTATCATTGAATGTATACATTCAATGACAATAATCATTGAATGTACACATTCAATGATTTGGCCATTGAATGTATACATTCAATGATGTGGCCATTGAATGTATACATTCAATGATTGTACACATTCAATGCAACATATATACGGAATATCGCAAAAATAAGTGCAGATATGAAGTCAGCGACGCCGATTTAACCTGTTGCATGCATAAAATCGCTAGTATGAGTTACCCTGACCGAATACTGGGGTTGGTTTTTTTCCCACCGGTTGGTTTTTTCCCGCCATTGGTTTTTTTTACCCCGGCTAATTAACCGTTAATTACTAATTAACGACAGGACCTAGAGAGGCGATTTATATACCAAAATGACAGTCTAGACAGGGCTTGATAAGAAAATAATTTATAGCCGGATTGGTCCACTGGGTAGTTCTGCAGAGTCCAAAAAGTGACTACCTTGGTTTTTTTCCCCGACCTCTACATATATATATGGATAAATTTGAAAACTAGTTTGATGCTAGGTTTTCATTTTAGGCCATGGCCTAAATTTAGCTGCCAATGGCCTAAAAAATTTCTGGCATTTTTTTAGTGGGGGGGGGGGGTGGGGCCCCCCCCCCCCCCACTTTTCGGTTCCCCCCTCCACTTTTCGGAGCCCCCCCCCACTTTTCGGCAAGCCCCCACCCCACTTTTTTGGGGGTCGCCCAAAAGTGTCAAAAAATTAGGTTTTTGAGGTCAAATTTTCAAAAATTTTCTTAATTTTTAGCTAATTTATGGACTTATAAGCTCATTTTAAGCTTAAAAACAGCGATTTTTTGCGTTTTTACCTTAAAAATGCTAATTTTTCGCTAAAAATTTTTGTATTTTATAACTTTGTTTCGCCCCCCCCCACTACCCCCTCCCTAGGGGGGGGGGGGCGAAGCCCCCCCCCCCACTTTCAAAACCCTAAAAAAATGCCAGAATTTGGTCACTGAGACAATATTGCACAAACTTTAGAACAAAGCAATTATCAAAATTTTACATAATTTTAGTCAACAACTGAATTTTATTCAAAGATTTCGCGCCTCCTGCGCTATAACTATATAGACAGTAATTCAGCCTTTATATATAAACGATTACATATGCATTTTCATCGAAAAGTGTTAAATAAAGAATTTCGTTTGCCTAAATTTTTTGGAAGAGTGACCAGGTTGCGGCCATCGAGGCCAAATGGTATTAGAGTTAAAGCGAGGTAGCGACAAAAACAAGTTAGAGCTGTAACAAGTTGTAGGAAGTTAGAAAATTGAAATTAATATATATATATAGTCAAGCGGGAAAAACCCACTTTTCAGATTTTTGGCCAGAACTTTTTACTGGTTTGAGATATTGAAATACTGACTATACAGGCTGCTAGGCCTAGTCGTAAGCTTTTTTATGAGCTACAGAACACCTCTCTAGGGTGCGCCGTTAGTGAGAAAAAATGTCCCAAACTGGCGGGAAAAACCCCATATGCGGGGGAAAAACCCTCCCCGAAAATTTTTTGGCAAGTTGCCAGGAGCATTTCTAACCGTTCCAAATGAAAGAGCGGGTTGTTTTTAGTACAACTGCGTCAAAATAAATTAGTTTTTGTTGAAAAATTGAGGTCATAGTGACTTTTGAAAATTTGGTATAGTCAGGGGGGGGGGGAGAAAAACATGAATAGGGAAGCAAGCCTCCAACTTTTTCTTCGCTTGGATTTGGATCGGTTTGAGTATACCGTTATGTACCGTGGGCAAATACCTATCCAATCGTATATTCAAACTTCTCTTATACCTCACTCAGCTTTGGCAGTAACAGGATTTGTCCATGTTTTTTTACCCGCAAATCGGGGAAAAAACATGGTGCGGGGAAAAAACATGGCACGGATTTCTACCAACCAACCATTTAGAATGGTTTAAAAGCATTGTTTCAGCTGTTTTTAGCGTGCAAAACTACCTAGGCACCATTCTAACCTCACCGCAAGCTTAAAACCTGATTTTTTCGTCAAAATGCTAAATCCGCCGTATCTAACCTGTTTGGGCATGAAACCTGCTGGGAACTGGCCATAATATGCAGAATATCACTAGAAACAAGTTAGCTGTGTTAAAAATTGCAATATTCCATCATTTTTTAAGTTTTTTCAAAATTTTCATTAGCATAGAAACTTATGAAACCTGGCATGTTGATGCTGCAAATCAAATTTTCGAGCTAGAAGCTTCAAAAATGCTCAAAGTTGGCATATTTTGAGGTTTTTAGTGGTTTTAAAGCATTCTCTTTCCTATAGAAGCATTAGTTACGCCTTCCTGAAGCATACGCAAAAATTTTAAAATTTGGTCACCATGTTTTTCCCCGCTCTAGTGGACCCAATGTGGGGGAAAAAACATGGTGAAATTTTTTTACTGGGTGTACGCAGGGGAAAACCACTATTGCCATGTGATAGAGCAAGTCAAATTATGCCCGCATGCCCATTTATAGTAGCCTAAGTTTGATAGTTGGCTAGATATAGACTTACAAACTTTCGAAAATCCTTAGCATTTTGGCCAATTTTGGGAGGTCAACTTTGGTCAAGTACTGTACTTACAGAATCAAACTTAGAAACCAATCTGGTACTGTAGGGTATACTTCTAGACTTGCTCTTTCTAATGGGCTATACTAGGCAGCTGCATCTGCTATGGTTGGGGAGTAGGCGACCATGTTTTTTCCCCTTCTTTTCCGTCCTGTTTTTCGTTTTCCCCCTCTGACTATATATATGTTTAACACATAAACATATGCAAGTTTTGGAAATTTTGTTTATTTTCGGCAGTTTAAGCATCCTATCGTATAGAAAACGTGTTTTCTTGTATATATATATTTAGAGCCAAACTAGACCCATTTTAAGGCAAAAATAAATAAGCATTTTTGGCCAAATTGAAATTTTGGCTTGAAATGGCACCATGTCCGATTTTGACCCCCTGGACCTCCCATAACAGATCGAACCCAGGTGAAACCTATACCAATTTAATCTATAGGCTCTATTAAACAAATGTATGTATTCGGGGAAATCCCCCCCCCCCCCAAGAAAAAAAAAGAAAACAAAAAAAAAAAAAAAAGTTTACGGGACGTCAGGGATACTGTTGCCCAGCTTAACGGGCTGTAAATTGAGAAAATTCTTCAATTTTTAACGAATAACCGACTTTTTTTAAAATTTTCGCCGACCCCCCCCCCAGAAAATTTTTCTTACCCCTCCCTCCCCCTAATCGTCTTTTCGCGACCCCGCCTCCCCCTTTTTTCGCCAAACCCCCCTCCCTACTTTTTTCTGAACCCCCCACCCCACTTTTTTCGCCAGCCACACCCATCGGTGTACCTTGAGAAACCGGTGGGGGAGGGGGTAGCCGAAATTAGGGTAGGTGGGGTCAGCCGTTTTGAGGTGGGGTGGGGTCCGGAAAAATCCGAATGGGTGGGGGGGGGGGCAAAAATTTTTTTGGTCAAAAATTTAGAAAATATTCGTAAATTTGCTAAAAAGGCGTTATTTCCAACTAAAAATCAACAATATTTCATAATTTTTGCTCATTTGTTCGAAAAACTTGGATTTTTTGCAAAAATTTCGAATTTTTCCAAAAAATTTCTAATTTTTACTAATTTTGAGGCAAAATTTTCAAATTTTTGAGGAGTGGGGTCTGGCAAATTTGGGTGGGTGGGGTCTGGGATTTGGCCATTTGGGGGTGGGGTCTGCCTCCAAAATTTCAAGGTGGGGTCGGTACTTTTCCATTTGGGGGGAGGGGTTCCCCCCCCCCCACCTCCCCAGGTACACCTATGACCACACCTAAATATTCCCCCAACCAAAACTACTTCTAAACCTACAACCAACACAACCCACGCACCCACCACACCCACACCCCTAGGTGGGGTGGGGGGGGGGGGGGGTGGTGGGGGGGGGGGGACCCCCCACCAAAATGACAAATTTTCGCGACCCCCCCGATTTTCAGACTTTAGCTAGGCCCCCCCCCCCGATTTTTGGCCGAAAAGTGGCCAAAAACGGCAAAAAAAAATCGAAAATTTAGGGGTTTTTTGGGAAATTTGGCGGACCCCACCCTCCGTCGGAACCCCCCCCCCCCCCAGATTTTTTGCCCAGCCACACCTATGACCCAACCCCCCAACACACCACCACGCACAAAAATTAATGGCGAAATGAAAAATGTTTACAATTTAGAAAACATTTTCGAACCACATTTTCCAGCAAGAATTTGAAAAAAATTTTAGAAAAAATATATAAATCGCAAGAAATAGCAAAGGTTGTTAGTTTTAAAATTTTTTCTAAAAACATGATAACAATTTTACCACAATTTCGCTAGAAATAGTTAAAACGAAAAAAATTTGAAAAAATGAGTTTTACAACGCTTTACAAATGATATTAGTTTGGAATCAAATTATAAGCAGTAAATTTTATCTCAAAAAAACGCCGTATTTACCTCAAAAAATACCCCCCGGAACCAGATTCGACCATTTTGTAACCACCTCCCACCCCCCCCACCCACCCCCCCACCCCCCCCCCCCGCCCTTCACCAGTGAAAATAAGAAACACATTTTCCAACCAATATTTGAATCTATTTACTTATAAACCAGTCCATAGCTAACCGCATGTACAATGGACAATGTAGAATGTACATTCAGCAATGTCCATGTCACGTGACATGTACAATGGACATGTGTTTGGGTGTGGGGCGGGGTGGGTGAAAGGGTAAGCCAGCCATGGACATGGACATTTAAAATTAGATTGACTGTGTCACACTTTGAAGTACAAGATAGACATGGACATGGACATTTAGATTTATACTGACTCTGACCGAGCAGATTAGAGAAATATAAGCATGGACATGGACATTTAGATTTAGACTGACTATAAATGAGAAAACTTAGAAAAATAGACATGGACATGAACATTTACATTTACACTGACTCTGACTAGAAAAGTTGGAGAAATAGACATGGACATGGACATTTTCATTTACACAGACTGTGACTGAGCAATGAGTATACCCTGAGAAAGACACAACTCATACATCCTTCTCCTTCCTTTTCTCCCACTTTCACTAACCAAAACCTCGATAAACCTCTACCTTCCCAAGTCCATCCTTTTCATCCTTACAATCCTTTCATTTTCACATTTTGACTTTGGAATACACCAATAACTTACCCGTATTTAAATACTGGTTTCAGCGTTTTCTTAGATACGAATTTTGTTTTTGCATAGCTGCTTAAGTTGTGACTTGCAGTCGTTAGTTCCCATTGTACTGTAGTGTAGCACCATTGCTCTGTATGCTTGCTCTCGTATCGTCGTAGGCTACAGATCTTCTGATCCGCTTGGGACTTCGGATGGCAATCCCTGGGGATCAAATGTAACGGATCAAAGTGAGGCACACTCAACCTTTCCGTTGCTGGTGGTTGTGGCTGTCTAGCTTATAATAACATCGTGGTAACGGTGTTAGTATGTAAGTTTCATTACTAGCCTCGCTATACTTTAGAGCAACTCAGACAGGCTAGATAACATCAATTCATTCTCAAAGAGAATTTATAATCATATTCTAAGATTGCTGTTACCTCGTCACCTTTGAAGCATACATGGCTACATGAAGTAGCAAGGTCTCAATATAAACTCTCCCCATAACTCTATATAATGAAATCAGAACACGACGAATTTACTGCATGCAATCAAAAATAATCAAACATGGTAAACACTTTTGGTTGACAAGAGAGATCATAGATTGTCAACCTTCCTGTGTTCACGTATTTTGTAGAACAACCCTGCTATAATTACTAATTACAATTAATATATTGCTATAATTTAACCATTTCGTAGGCACCACGATTCTGGTGGGGACCTGTCGATTTTCGACGAAATATTCGTCTGAAGCATTTACGATAGTCCTTGGACCGGGCATAATAGACCAGCGCATTGATGGAGCTATTCATGGCAATAGGGAGAGCCATTGCCGAGAGTATATGACTTTCCAGGATTTCATCCGCATTTAGGTAGGACAGAACAGCAAAGGCGCCGCTGGCCAGAACCCACGTGATCACAAAACTGGTGATTATGATCATCACCGTTTGTGAGACGTATCGTGCCTGGTGGCTGGGCAGGAGTCGCTGTCTGTGTCGATTCGCACTGTAGAGAGCAACGTAGGTCGTTACCCCGAGGATGTTGACCACATTTAAGTCTATGGCCCAGATCATAAGGGCAGTTTGAGGTAGAGCGGCGGGCGGAGAGCAAAGAACCAATACTTTCGGCTTCGTCCAACTGACACTACCGAAACCGATTACCACCACAACTAGGGCAACGATAAACGACAGCAGGGCGGATGCAAAAAGGCTGCAGCACCGAAAGTGAGTGCGACTGAACAGCTTTGGCACAACTATGGCGGCCAGTCGCTCCAGTCCAAGCAGCAGTGTTAGCTTAGAGTTAGCACAGTGTAGAAAGATGGAAAAGGTTAGAGCGATGAGGCAGGGTCCTCGAGTCCAGTGGAACTGTAGCAGACCCACAACGCCACTGATCAGGAGTTGAACGCAGATTTGTTGATCCACAATCGAAAGCAACAGGATAGTGTAACTCTGGCGATGCAGATATCGCCAGCGATAGTGAGCAAGAATTATCAGAGCATTTGCAACGATGCCGCAAGTGCAAACCAGAATAACCAGTGGATTTAATATCAGTACATAGTAGTGATTGGCTTTTGGAAACTTTAGAGCTCCATTCGTTGAGCTGAAATTATCCATTGTCTAAAAAATATCAAAGATTATTCAATTATAATATCAAAGTTCATAGTGGTGGTGCTCAAAGTGGTGCCTTGCCAAAGTTGGGGAAAGTAAGCAAAATCCAAATTGCGCTTACATTATATATAGCTAATTTCCTGTAACGAAGAGTGATTTCATAATAACTAACGGTCGCCGGCTACTTGATAGAAGTATCGAATGATGTAATCCATGCATCTAGAAAAGATTTACTGCAGTCTGCAAAAATTGTATGCGTAAATTAGACTCCTTTTAAAATGCACAAAAATATTAGTTCCATTGCATTCCTTAAAATGAGAAAATAATAAGCTATTAGCGTCCCAAGTAATGAGTGAGTAATAATGGTTCAAAGTTGATGTCTCCAAAAGGAACCACCACCTTAAAACGGGGAAAACAAATGATTGAAGCTTTTGAAACTTTTTGAAGTTTTTCATACAGAACTTTAACTAGACTCAAGTAATCAAACTCATTCTTGCACAAAATATGTGGTTGCAGACGGTTTTTAATTTGGATATACCGTTTGCAGCAATCGACAAGTCAGAAAATTTGAAAACCCGTTGATTTTTGACACCAAAAATGTTGAAGATGTATCGGAATGGTCTGTGAGGCGAATTTGGCAAAAACTAAAATTTTACACGCTTTCACTGAAAAACTCCTGGATTGTTTCCATTTTCTGTATGTGTTCAATAACTCCGAAGTAGTATCTTCTGAAAGTTTTAGACATTTTGCATGGTTTTCGAGAAAGTTATCACCCAAAATACGGGAATCAATACCAACCCTTTTCATAGTGCGGAGTGTATATACTTGTTAAAATTATAAATTCTTTTAGTTGCACAATGGAATAATGGAATGGGTTGAGATTCTACCAAAGTTATGAACAAGCAATATTTTGTGCAAAAGGTCAAGGTTCTACTGGACGGACATTTTCAGTAATTGTAATCCTGCTGCGCAGCTAATTCTTTATAACGGAATTCTTTTTGCTTACTACAGAAAACACTCGTGCAAAACGTTGTTTGAATAATTTTACCAATGTTTGAGGAATTCAATTTAATACTGCAATGAAACGAAAAAAGATGTGACAGTACAGCATCAGTTCGAAAAATTTGTCCCAGGTGGAGATCGAACGCACAACCCTTAGTTTTCAAGACCAACGCCTAACCATTGAGCCACTGGAACTCAATCGAACTAAGTTTAAGTTTGAATTCGAATCAAGACTGTGCCAGCATTCTGGAGGACACGTCTGGACTTTGCTACATATCGCTTCATATTTTTGCTTTTTAAAGTAAGTTTCTAGCTTTTCTCTACCGTGAGATATAGCCGATTTTCTTGTTTTGGCGTCGAAAACTTGTCACGTTTGCAGAAATCAAATTATCCAACAGATTTTCCTTAGATTATGATTTTGTTTCTTCCTCAGTAGTTTAAATTACATTTCTAAAGTGTTACATAGAAAACTTTTCTTGTTTACAATTACAACCATAACTTGGCTAAACTCACCTTGCAATTGCAGAACTGGAGTTATATCTTAAAATAATAATAACTGAAATTTCTCACTTTGGATTCAGAACTTAAACATTTCTAAACTTTCTACAATTTTGCTGTGCTGTGTTAGATATGTACTGCATTTGTATAGTTATCCCTTACTGCAGTTACAAGGTATTTACATGCAAAATAGGTATGGCTTTCTGCCTTATGACCATTACCATCAGTGGTGGACTTTGGTAGTGCCGAAGACTAATATTTCACATTCCTATGGATGGACTAGCAAACATCCGCCAGGTATAAGGATGTGGATCATTTTATAACAATATTACTTGGAAACGGATTCAGAATGGATCGATTTTCATAAGCTAAGTCTTTGTTTTAGATTAAATTGTCTTTGTCTGATAGCTTGCTATAGTATTATTCCACTAAGTGGCTAAATATCGGATAATATCTTTAATAGGTTAGAATCAGAAAAGTTATTGCTTTTTGAGCTGACACATACTGAGGTAGACTAACGTAGGATAAATGTTTGACTCAAGGCTTGGGGGTGAAAAAGGTCCCCTGGGTCCTGTGTCAAACTAAAGAAGTTTTTAAATTATAAATTAATGTAAATAGTTTGTTATTTTTGCCTAAAGAAAGATAAGCACAATTTGTACCGAGATGTTAAAATTTAACGGCTAAAACTAATTTTTCAACTTTCGTGAGGGGTCACCCTCCTAACAGACCGTATGTTTCCTACTATCCTGTCTTAGTGCTCGCTATCCCGCCGACTCCATTTCTGCAGCCACATTTTTCCCCCTTTTGCCTTTCGAGCGGGCTTTCAATTTAGTTTTTCAGCCTACCTAGTTGCTATTGCCATGCGGGGGGCAGCTGCATTCGGAAAAACGAATGTAGTTGCCTTGGGAGTGACCGAAATAACCGTACGGTAGCTTGCTCGAGGATCACGTTTTCTGTCCGTGATCTTCTTCTCTCCGCTTCTTGACTGCGGTCTGCGGGGAGGACCACTTACGGGCCGCAGTGCGTGCCTAATGGTGGTGGGCCACTTGCAAAAAAAATTATCCAACATTTCTTGAACTACGCAAGCCGTAAAATCAAACTAAGGGCGTCGATCTGAAGGTCTCACAGGGACAAATTATCCGACGCATGATCGTCTTCCAACTGCTATCCTGTAGGCTGCTATCATAAAAAGTGTAGTTTTTGCAAAAAACACGACCAATTTTTTCCAAAGATTGTGGAGCATTCACCATGCAAGCTGGAGGGCTGCTACTGAACAAATGTGTTCTGCACAAATATACCCAGGGACGATTTTTTAGTTGCCCCGATTCCTACTTTCTAGATAAAGTAATCGCTTGACAAATTTGGAAAAAGTAGGCAAAATACAGGTTACGCACACATTTCAGCTTATTTCTCTATAACGAAGAGCGATTTCACAATAAATAAAAAATCGTCCCCAGCTATTTGATGGAGGTATCGAATGATATAACCGATGTCTCGCGAAAAAATTTACTTGAGTCTGCAAAAATTCTGAAAAATTATACTTCTTCTAAAATGTGTTAAAAATATTTTAGAAAAGCAACATTAGTTTCATTGTATTCATTAAAAAGAGAAAATGTCAAGCTACATTTTAATATAAAAATGGCTTCTTAACTCCAAGCAATGAAAGAGTAATAATGGTGCAAACTTTATGTGACCAAAGGGAATCACCACCTTAAGTTATGTTAATTAAGAAAATTAAGCTTAGGCATTTATTCATGTGCTTCATGTAGTTTAAGAATATTTGCTGTGCCAAAAGTCAAAAGTTGATTATGAGTCATCCAAGTAGAGTGATAAATCAATGTTTCCAGTTTTCACACTGCCATTATTACAAAAGCATATATGCGTAATTATTGCATGAATCAGAAACAGAAGCTCTTTGAAAAGGAAAACAAGATTCTACACAGAAATCATGCTGGCCCTATCTTAAACCACTGCTCACACGCATTTATGCGAAAAAGCATCTTTATCAAGCAGACTGCGTGTGAGGGCCCGGGCTAAGCAAAATTAAGAGACCTGCTGCGCTAAGGCGCAGCAGGAAAAAGGAATGAATTGAGAACCATGGCTTTGCTATACTTTTCGAGCATTTTTCAAGATTACTTTATTTAGAACTTTTACAATTGTGACCTACCCCGAATTCTATAGGGTTCTATAGGATTCTAAGTATGAACATAATTAGCTTTGTTTATGGTATGGTCGTTGGTTTAAAATTATAAAAGCAATAACTTAGCACATATACTTTGGTGCACCCATTCAGCAAGCTACGTCGCAACCGTTCCATGCCAGTGCTCATGCTATTACAAGCTACGGCTGAAAGGAACGGGAAAATTTATGCGTATATATTATATTGTATATTATATATTATATTATATATTATATATAAAATTGTATTATTGTTATATATATTGTTATATATATGTATATATATATATATATATATATATATATATATATATATATATATATATATATATTTTATATATATAAAATATTAAACAGGGGCTCCTTTTTGGGATCATTTTAGGCGCTTCTGTAAAAGTTTTAATTGTAAAATATTCAGAATTGCTTTAATTCTGACAACTAAAACTTTAAACCAACAAATCAACTTTTTGTACACATTAAATAGTATTCATAACATCAAAGAAACCCTAACATTGTGCGGGCTTTTGCGGGCCGAAAATTATATATGCGGGCCGCGGGCCAGACCTGTGCGGGCTAAAAACTTGATGGCGGGCTGCGAGGCGGGTGTGGACCGCAAATTTCGGCCCTCGTCCAGCTCTGATTTATCTAAGTATTGAGTTGGTTAGCTAAAGTAGCGAACTCAGTGCCTTTTTGTCCTCAACCTGCAACTTGGCGTTGAGTACTTTCGTTTGCTTTGTCCTTAGAGCTTCGGCATTTGTAGTTCATTAGCGACAGTGTGGGAAGAAGCTTATACTGAAACTATTTTGGAAGGAAACTAAAACCGAAACTGAACTATACCTTTTCAGTCCACCGACTGAAACGGAAGCTTAAACTGAAATTAACTTGGATCCCGACTAAAACTGAAACTGGAACTGAAACTGATTGTTTCTAGGTTAGAAACCTACTTTACTAACTGTAATCCACCCCTAAATTACATTATTAACCTTAGCAATCGATCAATCTAACTTAGAAGCTGTTTGCTTTACTTGGCTTAAAGTATGACTCATAAACAGCTACAGCCAAGAGTACATAATATAAGAGTATGAAACTCTTACACTAGCATGTACAAATCATGCTAGGTATGCTCGGTTCATTAACTCGGGACCCCCCCGTAGCTTCCGGGGGGGGGGGTCCCACTTTGCACTAATTACACGCTTTCGTATAAGCGTGTGTCTGCTCGCTGATTGGCCCACTAGCCTAAGGCTTACTGTAGGTAATTTATTAGTTATTAGTTATGTTCCAATGATATAAAAATTGTTGCACACTACAAAAATTCGCGGGAATGTAGTGTGCAACAATTTTTATATCATTGGAAAGAGCAGAAAAATGCTACAAAGTTGTCGAATTAGTTTTTTGATTGTACTAACCTAATTAAAGTTATAATTAATTAATTAAAAATAACTAATAAATTACCTACAGTAAGCCTTAGGCTAGTGGGCCAACCAGCGAGCAGACACACGCTTATATGAAAGCGTGTAATTAGTGCAAAGTGGGACCCCCCCGGAAGTTACGGGGGGGGTCCCGAGTTAATGAACCGAGCATACCTAGCATGATTTGTACATGCTAGTGTAAGAGTTTCATACTCGTATATTATGTACTCTTGCTACAGCAACCATTAGCTAAGTATGTATATATTTGTTAGTGTTAGTTATTGTCGTACGAATCGATTGAGCCGTTGGCCATTTACTGTACATCTTATTTACTGTGCCTCTTTTATTAAATCATTGTAGTTCTTTATTAAATATCGTGCCCTATTTCTTTTTTATTAGGGAACTTTAGTGAGGGTTGATTCTTTCCAGTGTTGGCATCTGGGATGGGATCCCATGGGATCCCATGGGATCCCATGGGATGGGATGGGATGGGATTGAAAACTCATCCCATGTGGGATCAGTGGGATTTTGTGGGATAACTTTGCCTTACAATTCCTTCAAACACCGTTTCCAAATATTGAAAAAGTGCAATATTTTGGTAAATTTGGCATAAAAATGTCTGTTCAATTTCATGATTGGCGTTTTGATGACTACCAGCAAAGCAAAGCATAGAGCTCTTTAAGGTGCTGGTATCGCTTTGTGTAAATGTATCCTTACAGGCTCCAATTTTTCTGATGAAAGTTGATGAAACTTTCCATATATTATAGTGCTCTTTTAACAATGGGGGACCAGTCCCGCGTTTTTATGTGAAAGATAAAAAATCTTTGGTTTTTGCCACTATTCACTCAGTTTACCACTATTTTCCCAAGAACAAAAGATAAGACATCCTAATTGTGAACCTTAACCTCGCTTTACTAGCAATACGAATATGAAAAATTCAATTTAATCACGGATTTTATGTTTTCACACATAATTTAGCCATATTCGTGTATCGTGTGCATATCAAGTTCAAATTTTTTTAGTTATTTCTTTCAGTTCTCGTTCGAGCCATCAACTTTGTGCAATTTGAATATGAGCGAGTACAAGAGTTCTGCAACCAATTGAAGCAAATTTTCGCTAGTCAACTTCAACTTTTTAAAAATAAATTATGAATAAATATGTTGAAATGCAAAAATATGCAATTTTGCAATATGCCTAACTGTAAAACTCAACAATTTTCACAATTTTACAAAAAAACTTAATTTCTGCTCCAAAAAATCTCTACACTGGCAAAGGATTCCAAGCAACATTGGGTATCGTTTGAAACGTTTATGTACTTTTTAGTTAGGACCTCTAGTTTTTTTATAATATGCAGGTAAACAAAACTTAATGGCCCTCATTTTTGGTCACCAAAAGCAACAGAATTTAGCTACTTTCGGCAGTTCGCTAACTTCAAAAATTAATTACAATTTTTTGAATACCTAATTCAAAATTTTAATTCCACAGTGACACAGTATTTGTTTAGAGTTTTAAAACTGTACAAAAAAGGTATCTTACGCCAGTTTCGAGATTTTTTGGCGCATAATTATATTACAATAATATATATGACATATAAATAACACTTTTTCGATTTCTTATTTCGACACAGCAGACCTCAGCTTTGAGGTGAATTTTTCTTGCTTTCGCGATGAGGGGTAATGTCATACCAAATTTGGCACTGGGTCCACTGGGTATGTTTTGTCAGAAACAACTGCCAAATCTCACGGAGAATTTTGATACTCAATCTATTTAGTCCTACATATTGATTTACTTTCTACTCAGTTTATACAATCTAAATGCACATTTTATTAACGTCTATTAGCTGGAGTTCGTTGCTTTAAGCTAGAGGTTTGGACGAAACACCCATTTGGCAAAACTGCGATTATTTTATTTTAAACATCAATTTCTAAAAACTACCAAGGATTCGCATATTAAGCTTTGGCAAGATGAAAATTCGCAGTATTGCGGAGGGACTTTTCTTGACTTGAACTTCACCAGCTGCGAGAATACCCAATGCGACGTTGCAAAATTTCGTGTCATCGTACTCTTGGCGGATTTCCTGGAGTATTAAGACCTGGTGAGCCAAATCCATAAAACTTCCCTCGACCCACGTGTCCTTCATATCATCGCACAAAATAAATTTTGCCCGATTCTATAGTTTTGAGAAATCGATACTCTATGTTTGGTGGTATATACATATTTATTTAGTTAGTATGTCAAAAAATTTTGCTGTTTTTTTTGCAAATTTTGCTTCTTTCGTATTTACTGATTATAAGCTTTAAAACGATGTGTCTTGTCAAATTCTTCCAACTCGCTAAATTGAGAAAGTTTATTGCGTTTCAAAATTCCCCCCAAAGGAAGCCACCACCTTTAAGACCTTATGCCAATATGCAACAGCGATTGTAAGGTCAAATACTGCAAGTGGGATTATATGGGATTGGAAAAAGCAAGTTCGGACAAATGGGATGGGATGGGACGGTGAATTTGAAAATCTGGTGGGATGGGATGGGATGGGATCTGAGAATTCGTCCCATTTGCCAACTCTGATCAGAGTTCGATTCTTGGATCAGACTGTTCTACGATTTAACGATTCTGTGATTAAACGTCGATTGCAATTTGAAGATGCTAAGACAGGAGACCGTAGGACAAAAATAGTTTGAAATTTTCAACGTAGCCGAATGATAAGTGCAAAATTTTCGAATGTTCTAAATTGTGATATTTTTGATCCCATAACTTCTAATTCAAACAATTTCATCAATAGAAACTAACAACACCTCCATTGCAAATTCCTCGGTTAAACTTAATCATACAGATTCCATTTTTTAGATTTCAAATTTTAAGTTTTTGTCCCCTTTTGATGTTTATAATACTAATGATAATTTTCCTATAATACTCAGTTTATTTGAGTCAGCAATTGATAGCTGAATGCAAATTGACAAATTAATCTGTTCGTTCTGCATTTCAGTGTGCCAGAACGGCGAACTGAAAAGCCAAGCAATCGAAGGCTACATCTACTTGGGTGGTCTGCTGGACTCGTTTCCCAGCGATTCCTCAATTGCCTGCTCCGTAGCCTGCCATGAGAACGCCGACTGTCAGTCCGCCAATTTCTACTACTATAAACCGAAGCCTGGCGCCATCTCGTCTGGGCGAGACGGCCAGTGCGAACTGAACTCAGGCTCCCAGCACGACAATCCTCAGTGGGTCGTTCCGCTAGAGGGCGCTGTCTATCTCGACAGCATTCGATGCACTGGTAAGTTGCTGCATCCATACATCGCATGTCAGGGAAATCAGTGTCAAACCAGCAGCTCGTGAATTCCAAATTCACTATTGCTTGGTATTTAGGGCACGAAATCAGTCTATATGATTTGAGAACTTTTACAGCAAACACGTGAAGTAAACGCTGACTGACAGGCGGAAGCGCGAATGATAGAAGAAAACTAGGCAGTAGTGATCTTAGCAAAATCATCAGAAACACCTGCTAAACCTTTAGCCCGAAGCAGGAGAAAGCCACTCACTTAGTCCTTTGTGGGGCTAGGCGCCTTGTGCTAGCAACCCAACTGTCTGCCTACTCCCACCCCCAGCAGAAATTGTGGGTAAAAGTTTAACCTGATTTTTCCCAAAAGCTCGATGGGATTCGAACCGTAATTCCTGGTTCGTTGAACATTTGCCTTTCCCGCTTCACCAAACTAGTCCTATTTCAGATGTCACAGAAGGTATCGACGAAATATCGTTGGAAAAAAGTAATGAAGAGTCGACAACGGAAATTCAGGAATAAATTGATTGGCCAGTCCTGAGCCAATGGGAAATCCTGAAGTAACCTGATTGGTTGTTTGACGACTGCTGATTGGTCGGCGGCGATGGACTGATCTTTACACACCTTCAGGCTAACGTACCTCTAATGAGGCTGAAATTAATTTGCACTGTATATATTATAAACATGTATATATTAATTGGGTTTTAATTCAGTAGCACGGAGTCCGATTCTGGAGGGTCTGAAACTGAATTCCAAAATTTTAAGATGGTCTACTCCAAAATTCGCAAGACAATTGCAAATTCGGTTACGTTTATGGCCAAAAATTAAGAAAAAATAAAAGATATATACGTAAAAATTATAAATTAAGATTTTCAGCGGTTTTTAATTAATGTTTTCAAAAAATCGCTAATATTTGGTAAAAACGTCCAAGTTTTGATAAAAACCTTGATGGGTCTACCCTTTTTGGGTGAAAGAGTCTGGCCCTTTTCTCATTCTTACTGAGGAGGTCTACCCATTTTTTGCCCTGTGGGTGAGGAGTCTGCCTGCACTTCCCCCATTTCCACAGGTTTTTCTATGTTCAAGAATTTAGATTTATTGTTGTTGTTCGGCCGGGACGAGAAACTACTTAGACAACGCCCGTCCACTGCCCGTCTGGTTTAAAGATGTTTAACCAGAGATTGACTTTATTATATATATATTTATATATATATATATATATATATATATATATATATATATATATATATATATATATATATATATATATATATATATATATATATATATATATATATATATATATATATATATATATGCATACAAATTGTTGAATGAACATTACTTAAAAAGCGGCTTTAAGGTGGTGATTCCTTTTGGGCACATATTATTGGTTGACGGTTCAAATCATGATGCAATTTGATGAAACTTGCCAAAATAAGTTCTTTTAGCATTCTAACACCCTCCGCGCAATCCCGCTTCACAAATTCCACGTCTCCTTTTACGTTCGTTTTTGCCGATTTTTGACAGTTAGACAGTTGCTGCACAGCTATGATTATGTTCAGCTCTTGTTGAGCTCCACATTTTTACTTTTTTGAAGCACCTTTCTAGCTTTTCTCTATGGTGAGATATTGCTGATTTTCTGATTTTGGCGTTGAAAACTTGTCATTTTTGCAGAAATCAAATCCGCCATTTCTTGAGCTACGCAAGCCTTAAAATTAAACTAAGGGTGTCAACTTGAAGGTCTCGTCGAGGCCGATTATTCGTGAATTGTAATTTTCTAGATGCTATCCCGTACGCTGCTGTCATAAGAAATGTAGTTTTTACAAAAACATGACCAAATTTTTTCCAGCGATTGTGGAGCATTTACTATGCAAGCTAGATTGTTCGCACTTACTAGACGTGTTCTACACAAAAACACAGGGGCCCCTTTTTTGGCCGCCCTGCTTGCTGTCTTCTAGCGAAAGCGGTTGCCTGCCAAAGATAAAAAAACAAAACACAGGCCAGGCTGCCCATTCATCTTATCTCATCTCAACATAACGAGGAGCGGATTAATTATAATGAGTCCAGGGTCCAATTTTAATCCGGTGCTCATCGATTGGGTAGTGATAATGAGGGCGACGGGCCACTCAACACGAAGACATTTAGTCTAGACAAAATATATATAAATAATTTACTTAGGTCGGGAAGTGAAGTAAATTAAGAGAAGTGAAGTTAGGTTCACTGCACTGTTTACAAAAGAAAAAAAAAATGTTACTCCCCTTCTCGATATAGATATGGGTTCTACTTTAAAAAAAGGAAGGGGTAAAACGGGCACAATTGAGATCTCCCAAAAAAGACACCCCACCACAAATGTGTTGTTCTTTGCGGTGTCCCCCCTTTAATGTGGACTTTTCTTTTTTCTCAAAAGGCGGGGGACAAAAAAAACCCCCTTTTTTAATAAGAACGATGACAGTTTAATAGTGTTGTGCACCGGCCCTGTCTAGACCGGCCGGCCCAGGTCTAAAGTCGCAGTTTAACGTAAATAGATGTCTGGTTTCAAAAACCTTTATAGAGAAGAAAACCGGGGGGGCGGGGGTTCGCCTTCTTACTGCGTGCTGCGCAACGACGTCAGGGGAAATGCAAGGTTTTAAGGGAATGTGTCTTTTCAATGTCAATAAATCCAGAGGTGGACTTCAGGAAAGGTTGGTTGGGCGTTNTNTNTACATATATAATATTGTACAAAAATATGACGTGCTATTGCTTGCTTTAATTGTTGTAAAGCTTCCAATAAACAAACAGATCGTTTTAAGGTGGTGATTCCTTTTGGGCACATATTGTTGATTGACGGCGTAAACCAGGATGAAATTCAACGAAACTTTCCAAAATAAGTTGTTTTAGCGTTCTAACACCCTCTGCGCAATCGCGCTTCAAAAATTCAACATTTGCGTTCAGGGCGGTTTTTGCCAATTTCTGAACGTTTACCAGCAGCTGCATGGCTATGACTATATCCATTCGAAAGAACTCGTTAAACTCTACAATCTTGCTTTTGGAAGCAACTTTCTAGCTTTTCCCTATCGTGAGATATAGCCAATTTTCTTATTTTGTCGTCAAAAACTTGTCCTTTCTGCAGAAATCAAATAATCCACTACTTCTTGAGCTACGAAAGCCGTAAAATGTAACTAAGGGTGTCGATTTAGAAAGTTGTCTGGAATTTGAGGCATGACCATCGTACAATTGCTATCCCTTAGGCTGCTATCACAAAAAATGTAGTTTTTGCAAAAACACGACCAAATTTTTTCCAGCGATTGCGCAGAATTTAGTATGCAAGCTAGAGAGTTGCCACTTCGCAGATGTGTTCTACACAAAAATACCCCGGGACCCTTTTTTAGTTGCCCCGATAGCTGCTTTCTAACTGAAGTAGTGGCTTGCCAAAGTAGTGAAAAGTAGGCAAAATCCAGGTTGCGCAGACATTTTAGTTTATTTCTCCATAACGAAGAGCGATATCACAATAACTAAACAAGAAGACCCCCAAAGGGGGTATCGTTCTGCAACTGAGCAATACTAGTTAGTATGCTGATTTATATAATAGATGAATGTCAAATTCGGTCCAGCAGTAGCTTCACTTTAATTAATGTCCTGTAATAGAGCTCACCCGCTATTTGGACGTACTAGAAATTTGTATCTAATCTTACCTTGAATCATTGTTACGATTATTTTCACACCAACCACCCATTTCAAGTTAGCCCCGTTTTGATAGAGGTAAGTCAAGGAAGGAGGGTAGAGTAAAGAGAGTGGTAGCAAATTATTTTAATAATAATAAATTTAATAAACAGAAGGGGATAAAATTAACTTTAACCCTTTGAAAAGGAGAGTTAATTGACATCACCTTGAAAAGGAGGGAAATAAGGAGGTAAAATAGGGAGGTCAAAATAAGAGAGAGATAAGTATAAGTGGTAGGAGTGATCGTTAAAGTAGAAAGTATTATATGAGGAAATTTTATATCCAAAGAAAGTGAATCGAGAAATATATATGGTAAGAAGTTGGAAATAGCAATTCGATAATTAGAATGTTAGAGGGAACTAATTTAAAATATGAATTTGGAAAATATTTAGTGGAATAAAAGGGGAGAAAAATAAAAAGGGGAGAAGAAAAATTGAACGAAGGAGAGTGGGGAAAAATATAAATTAAAAAGTTAAAATATGAAGTGGAAGTATTGCGAAAAAAGGAGATAAAATAGGAGGAAGTAGGGAGGAGAGAGAAAGATAGTGAAAATATATTTGGAAATAAAAAAAAGATTTGTAGGGAGTGACTTAACTGGTGTCCTTTTCGGGGGGGGGGGGGAGAGTAAAGAAGAGTAGAGCTCTAATTTTTTTTAACTTCAATTTGATTCATTTTTTTTTTTTACTCTCTTGCAGGGATGGATTTAATTCTCTATTTTTTCCTGTTGAGGAGGGTGTTTTTTTTGTTTCCTCTCTTCCCCCCTTTGTTGAGGACGTCGGTGTGTGATATGGGTCGGGTTTCAAATGGGTCGGGTTTCAATATGTGGTGAGACATACTTAGTGGGTGGGTGTGGTTGTCCTTTTTTTTGTTTGTGTGAGTATTTTATTGTGGCTGTGACTTTTTTATCCAAACGACCAAGTGATAGGAGATATTTTTTTTGTGTTTAAGGGCGCGCAACTACGAATTCTATTTTTGTGCGTGTTTTGAGGTGGGGGTCATGTTTGTGTATAATGTGATTTTGTGGAAAAATTTTGTGTGGTATCAAAGTGCGGGGGGGGTACGTAAAACTATAATTTGTGTGGGGGAGGGGAAGAAATCTCGTACGGCGGGGACAGGGTGGTAGCAACTATATATTAATTAGTTATATATTTTGTGGGAGTGGGCCCGGTAGAGACGAGTATATAGGCTAGGGCTGGGGAGGGTTGGGGGGGAGAGAGGGGCGGACGGATGTTAATAGTTTTTTCGGGGCAATGGTCTGCTTAAAAAAAACGCGGCGTGATGGGGGGGATGGTCAGGCCTGCAAAAAATCTGAAAAATTATACTTCTTCTAAAATACAGGAAAAACATTTTGGAAAGCCAAACTTAGATTCATTGTACTCATTAAAACGAGAAACTGTTAAGCTACATTTTGATATAAAGATGACTTCTTAACTCCAAATAATGAATGAATAATAGTGGTTCAAAGTTGATGTCTCCAAAAGGAATCACCACCTTAAATTGTAGGTATCTAAAATTACCTCAACACTAAACGGTATAGCCACTTTCGCTGGCTTAATCGACTGCTCTAGAGTTTGAAATTTCCAAAAAATATTGAACTAAGGATACGATTTGGCGCTAGAGGTCTTTCACTCAATGCCTCACCAATAAGTTTTATGGGATTACTGTAGGGACTAGTTTACGGACTACTTCAAGAGGTGTGACCTTTTTAGAGCCAAACTTTTAGACCCATAAGGACAACCTAGGTGTTTCTAAAATCTTCAGGTTATTTGCAGCCGAATCCAAATTGTTTCAAGGACCAATTTGTCGATGTACTCTACTCGGCACAAAAGAATGTTACAAAGCAGCATTGGTTTGCTTTTCCTTACTAAAGTGATATAGGTGAATTAATTGGAAGTTCTTGAGGTAGTGTAGAACATTCTAGAAAACTTTAGATTGTTATAGACCTATTTCTATTTTTGCTTAACGTGTAAGACGTTACTGCAATAAACCTTTTTCTAAATGATAGACTCAAGATAAGATTTTACTGGGATTTTCAGAGAGAATGTTGGCAGCACATGTTCAAAATGCAGAGAAAAGAGCTTTACTAAATGAAGCATCCAGACTGCAATTGACAGTTCATAGCCTGAAAGCAGTAGATTTTGCAAAAGTCTTCTACGTTTGCGTCATTTCACCTTGGACGTTTGCAGGATGAATCGCATTTCCGGCAGTTTGTTGGCTGCTATTGCACTGACTCTCCTCTTGAGGGCTGAGGTTGAGTCGGCTGGATTGGGAAATCTGGAGTTGTCGGATGCCAAGGTCGTTCTGGTCAGCAGAGATATGGTAAAGGTGTGCTGGGCTGGTGCTGGCTGCTTGGAGGTTCGGTTCAACCTGGAACAGATATCGAAGAAGATCTACAAGGTCACTGGTTGGAAACCGGAAAACGAAATCGGCGAACAAACGGAAAAGTGCTTTGGTTGAACATACTGATAGCTTCAAATGATGTCATTACTTACTTCCTTAATCCTCGTTAGCATTAAACGTGTTTTGTGATTGTTGTAACAGATTAAAACGCGAGCGTATGACTGCCCTATGGAAACTGTGGCACTCTCAAAATCTGACATCCAGCTTCCTAGCTATGACTTATGAGTACGTCCTGCCTCACTCACACTCGCTCTATCATATTTCCGTTGACCTGGTATTGCAGGATCAGTTTTGACATGAGTGCAGAGGTAATGTATCGTGTATAAACGCCTAAAACTATAAAAGCAAGCCTTGTTTTGACGAAAAAACGCTAAAATACAGAACATTTTACATTTTAGGCCATTTTTTTGATTGTCTGAGGTCCCAATTTGGGGGGGGGGGTTCCGGATGGGGGGAGTACCAACATCACGTTTCGCTGGTAGACCACCAAATTTCCAAAGTTTGCCCCTCCCTAACCAAAATTTCCGGTGAAACTATGAGGTACTCCTCAACTTTCGGCTTCTCGAATTGTAACGGTACCAGAGTGAAACTAACCTAACACAATAGTACCGTTTTCCCGCGAGAGCAACTCAGGTTAGGAGACCGTGGCACAAGAGAATAACACACCAACCGCGCAGGAGCCGGCTGGGGAAACCTGGCCAAATATATAGATCTAGTGAGGGGGTGACACCCGCTCACCTCAGAAATAACAAATAACTAACCTGAAAGCTCGGAAATGACCTACCCAAAATAGACACACCTAGTGGAATCAGACACGTGCTGGAGGAAAAGTTGAGGGGGGGGGGGTGAGGTTGCCCAAAAAACCGGAAAAATCCGGATTCTGGGGGGTTAGGGCTCCTCTTCCAGGTCTAGGGGGGGGGGGTGAAAACCCACCCAACCCCTCCCCCCAAGCACACGCATGGTGGAGATATTTAATACGTAACAACAAGCATTATGAAGAGAGCAGATATAGAATAGAAACTGTGAAAATTTAGGAGGGCGAAGCCCAACTGACAAAAAGTTATACAGTAAATTAAATAAGACACACACTGGAGAGATACAGGGGAAACTATAGAATGGAGATAGGGAGAGAATAGAGAGAGAACATGACTATACACGACAATGGAACACCCGACTCTGAAGGGGGAGAAGTTTGACGGATAACCCCATCCCAAGAGAAGCGCCCTCTAGCTAGGGTGTCCCAATCATGTAGCTCCAAGGGCGTTCCCACCCAATCCCAGGCCTAGCGTAAGGTGGAGCTACATGACACGTGGAGGAATGCTTGCTAACTAGCAAGCCAGTTAGTAGCTAAGTAGATTGATTTCGTAATAATTGTAATAACGAAAAGGTTGACCGTTAGTCAGCCTCTTGCGTAACACATCTCCCCAGGGCTCGCCGTCCGAACTCCTGGTAGGACTGACCGTAAGGCGCTTGGTACGTGAGCGTCGCTCCCACAAACAAATTACAAGCACTTTACGCTGAAAAAACTATTGCAAATATACGTACAAAGAACAAATAAATATACTAGGGTTACTAGTAACAGAAGAAAAAACACAAGTACATACGTACGGAAGGCAGTACAAAAATACACGTAGTCGGTAGAAACCGCAGAAAAAACCGTACTAGAGAAAAAAGTGACTAAGAAACTGAATATGAAAATACCCCGAAAGTTTTCATGGGAAGAGGGCTCACTCTCCTGATGGAAATTAGTTCAAACAGTGTGTATATAATAAATTAAGCGCTAGAAAATGAAGATAAATTAAATTTAAACTTGACATTCCAAGAGTTAGCGCTTATCACACGATCACCCTGGATGCAAGTTACGTATGTAATTATAAAGTAACTACAAAAGGACACACTGTAGAGTGATGGCCTATTTGGGTGTAACCCATCCTATTGGAAAAGCTGGTAGTTTCATATGAATTTTGGCATGGCAGAGCCACGAAGGCAAGAAGCATATGATACGTATATACAGTAAAGCTGCATAGGGTTGTCCCCTGCAAAAAGACGGATAGGAATCAGTATTGGAATGAAAAATACACCACAAAAATAAGTAGCAAAAATCAAGTAAATGCTATATATAAAGCACATAAAGTATGAGCAAAAATTACGCATTGGCAGAAAAACTCAAACAAGTAACAAAATCAACTAGTAATGAAAAAACAACAAATATATGGACTGTAGCAAAACTCTAAACTATACGTACAAATTCACAAAACTACGAATTTACAACACACTAGTATATACGAGATATATAAAGCTTGACAAAACCAACAAGATTCCAAGTTCAAATGACAAGTACAAATATTACAAAAATTCATAGAAAAACACACAGGAAATTACATGTTTGATATCGACTAGTCAACATACATGAGTGATAAAATAAAACTAAACAACATACTTATACTAAAGCGTCACTTTCGCAAAAACAAATGCAGAATATCAAAAATGACGTAAAACATATATCAATATATGGATCAGAATCAATTGATCACGTGAATGATAGTCATATCCAGGAATTGGAATTCGGCGCCGCCGGTCCATTTGGGGAGGAATGAGACAATCAATTGCTAGCCCTGAGAAAATTAGGTCCAAAACAGTGAATTTCTGTACGATCAGTCACTGATAAGGGAAAGAGTCCGGGAAAAGCATGGTCGAATTGGGCGAACCCCCTCATTATTCGAATAAAACAATGTCCTCAGGGCGATGATCATCCCCTGGATGGAGTTGCAAAGGAATGGAAATCATGATGTATGCCGCCGGAGAATAAACGTTTTTTCTGACCTTCTGGAGCGCATCCCATGATATGGATCCCAGTTCGATTGGGTCCCAAACCGATCGGCTGATTTCGAAGCTCAGCCGGCGCGTCCTTGCGATGAAAAGGCGGCGCAGGCTTTCCTTGACGATAATTCTCGGCCGCTGCCTGGATGCGTTGACGAACGACCTTTCTGTAGGCCTCCATCTCATTTTCCGGCAGGGGTTGTCGGTTGTACCGGTCAACCCATTGCTCATCCGGACCGGCTTGCATAAACCACAAACCCATTTCCGTGTAGAGACAGCCTTGGATAGTCCGACCATCCCAACTATTCGGGTCAAAGATCATAATTTTCTGGCCCATAGGTTCGGATGTCATGCGGCCTTGGCGAAGCTGGGCGCTAATGCCCCACCAGGGATCCTTCGAAGCTTTCCCATACAAGCAACCGATCATTTCGACCAGCTCATTCTGCATTTCCGGGGAATTGTATGATACATGATCAGGCACTGGATCAACTGATCGGCCCCAGACTGCCACATCTGAAGACGACATGGATTGTAGACGGCCATCAGTCGATCCGCATCGCGCTTTATGGTGTAACCATCCGCCTCTCGTTTACGTCACACCAACTCACAGACGTCGTCGGCATTGAAGTGCCAGCCTTTCTGGCCCTGGTACAAATGTTTCTTTGTACGGACGTACTGGCCTTGGAACCACTCGACAGGCAATGACAAGAAAAGGCTAGTGATGGTGTATGAAAGAAAAAGGATAGTGATGGCGGATGTAGAAATAGAGAATCGCTCCTCTTCGACGTCGGTTGTACCGTGCACGTGATTGCGGTAATACATCTTCATCGCCTTCTGGTGAGTCAAACATCGCAACCGCAATCGACGCGAATGCATGCTGCAGGCATAGAAGTGGGCGGATCGCTTACCAAGCAAATGCGGATATCAAACTATCACGGGTGCAAGAGCTGCTACTGCGAGAATATTCGCCCAACGACCATTTGAGCCGATCCGATCGACTATGACCACAGAATAGACATCCCCATTCGGAAAGCAGTTTGGATGGATCTTCCAATTGGACCGAGACATCGGATTTCGATTGGCATCGAGACCCGAAATGGAAGTCGTGGCGCCTTCTCAGCCGACCCAGGGATGCAGCTCGTCCCAGTGGTGATCCCAATGCACGCTGGTTGCCCGCCAGCGGCCGGAAAAGTATCGATGGTAAACCACCGGCTTAGCTGGATTCGACGCCCAGACGATAGCATCAATTTCCGCTTGAGTCGGCTGCTCAATAACAAACGGATCATATACTGGATCCACCACGCCTCGCCGAACCCTTTAGCCCATGGCTTCGTTCTTCATTTCGCAGAGAACAATTGCCAGAAATACCCGAAAGGGAGCAAAACTGTCCTTGGTGTATTTGTCAGGATATTTCGGTGGTAAATTTCGTACAATCTGTACCTGGCCCCGGTTGAACCGTCACCTTCGGTAGCGAATATTGTTTACTGGTCGGCGACTCGAATCGCCCCTTCTGAATCGGGGTCGAGGTCTGAGCATGGCCACGACTCTTTCGGCGATCCTCAGATGTTGGATAGGCCGGGGGTCGATCTCTGTACGAACGATGGCGAACTTTAGTCGGCATAGGAGTCGACCTTCTGTCGGCCGAACGTCGGCGTTCTCTGCTGCCTGCACGTTTGAGCTCTTCTCGCGATATCGAGATCCAGACCTGCGATCACGAGGCGGAGTCGGTGAGCGACGATGAGACGACGACGTACACTGCCGCAACTCGATCGATCGTCTCGACCCTTCTCGTCGCTGTGACTGACGAGACGATGATTTGGCATCTTGGATATCGCGAGAATCAGTGTCCACGGGTTCATGTCTCGATGGACCGGGCTTAGCCCCCTCGGATGGGCGGTGTCGGCTACAATTGGAAGAATCCAATCGGCGACCTCGACCGCGAGACGACTAGGTTCTGTCAGTCCGAGTCGACAGGTCAGAACCCGATTCAGATCGCGATGAGCCACGACCCGCTTCCAGGAACCACTGGATCATAGTCCATACCGGCGAACGTAGTCGGCTGTCGGGACATAGATGGTTCCGATTTCTTTTTAGCCGGCGAAGGCTGAGATTCAGGTTGTTGTATCGCCTTCTGAGCAAGTTTCTCCTGCCGGGCGTCGCCCTCTGAAGGTTCCAAACATCGGTTTTGGAGCCGTAGATGTCAACGGGGTCAAAGTTGTTAGGCGCTGCCCCACCAAAGGCGGGGCCATAGGTACCACAGGTTGTACCGGGACCGTTGGTCGGCTGACCACCAGCGATGGAGCGGTCGAAGAAGAGAGCACCAGCTCCTCTTTGGAGTCTAAAGGTCTCGGAGTCGCCGGAAAATGCCGTCTGGGCCGCTGATAGAGTTCCTGATATTCCCGCATCACCTCGACCGGGTTGATACCTTGCAATTCAATGTCCTCCATTACCTGCTGGACCATCCGTCGCTGGACAGCAATCAATTTCATCGGCTCAATGACCCGATAAAAGGTGGTATCGCCGATGATTCAAAGTGTTCACGAAAGGTTCCCGTAAGTCACCGTACAACCCTCAGGACGATGACTGCGCCAGCGATAGAGAATCGCCAGCTCATTCCACGTCGGGGTAGTACCCTGCCCACCCACCGGGAGTGCCGTATACACCTCCCAGAAAACCGGGAGCCCCAGATCCACCATCCGGAGGAAGTCCTGGGGGTTATAATAAGGATCACCCGAGTCCGAGGGCGGGCCACCCACATAGATGTGGCGGACAGTTTGGGTAATACCGGGCAAAGTCTCCAGATACAAAGTTCGTAGAATAGAAAGTCCTTCTCGGCCGAAAATTTGGATGTAGGGCTGCATCTAGGCCATGGGTACCAGTTCCTGCTTTTGGACACCTGTTTCTGGATGAGTCCTTGTAGTTGCGTGGACGATAGTGGTTGGGATTTCAAGATCCTTAAATTTTATAATTTAAGTAAGATTTCCTTAAATTTAACCCCTCCCCCAAATTCGATTTTTCCGGACCCCACCCCACCTAAAACCGGCTGACCCCACCTACCCCAGTTTCGGCTACCCCCACCCGCAACTTTTTCTCAAGGTACATCTATGCCCCTGGTGAAACTAAGAAAATATGCTTCATTGTGAGTTAAAATTTTCACAAATATATATATATATATATATATATATATATATATATATATATATATATATATATATATATATATATATATATATATATATATATATATATATATATATATATATATATATATATATATATATGTCCAAATTTTTTAAGGTGGTGATTCCCTTTGGTCACATAAAGTTTGCACCATTATTACTCATACTCATACGTGCTTTTACTATGTGGCCCGACTCATATAGAATGGCAGGGCAAGTCACACTTAAGGTGGTGATTCCCTTTGGTCACATAAAGTTTGCACCATTATTACTCATTCATTACTTGGAGTTAAGAAGCCATTTTTATATCAAAATGTAGCTTGACATTTTCTCTTTTTAATGCATGCCACGAAACTAATGTTGCTTTTCGAAAATAGTTTTAACACATTTTAAAAGAAGTATAATTTTCCAGATTTTTTGCAGACTCAAGTAAATTTTTTCGCGAGCCATCGGTTATATCATTCTATACCTCCATCAAATAGCTGGGGACGATTTTTTTATTTATTGTGAAATCGCTCTTCGTTATGGAAAAATAAGCTGAAATGTGTGCGCAACCTGTATTTTGCCTACTTTTTCCAAATTTGTCAAGCGATTACTTTAGCTAGAAAGCAGTAATCGGGGCAACTAAAAAACGTCCCTGGGTATATTTGTGCAGAACTCATCTGTTCAGTAGCAGTCCTCCAGCTTGCATAGTGAATGCTCCACAATCTTTGGAAAAAATTGGTCGTATTTTTGCAAAAACTACATTTTTTATGATAGCAGCCTACGGGATAGCTGTTGGGAGACGATCATGCGTCTGATAATTTGCCCCTATGAGACCTTCAGATCGATGCCCTTAGTTTGATTTTACGGCTTGCATAGTTCACGAAATGATGGATTATTTGATTTCTGCAAAAATGACAAGTTTTCGACGCCAAAACAAAAAAAATCAGCTATATGTCACGGTAAAGAAAAGCTAGAACGTTGCTTTAAAAAGCAAAAATATGAAGCACAACGAGATCTTTCGAATGAATATAGTCATTAGTAATAATTATATAGCTGCTGCCAAGTTTTCAGAAATTGGCAAAAACCGCCCTGGCCGGAAATCTCGAATTTTTGAATCGGGATTGCGCGGAGGGTGTCAGAACGATAAAAAAGCGTATTTCGGAAAGTTTCGTCAAATTTCATCTTGATTTACTCCACCTACCAACCACAGGTGGACAAGGGGGGGAATTTCCCCCCCCCCTTGGCGAAGTCGCCCACAAGGGGTCGCAAAATTGCTCCCACAATGGGTAAGAAAATTGGCCACAAAGGGTAAGATAATTGCCCAGAACATAGGTTTTACGACTAAAATTTCAAAAAATGTTCCGGCTTCGCTTAAAATCACTATGTTTTGCGAAAAAACGTCCGAAAAAACGCGTTTTTGCTAAAAAATAGCTGTATTTTTGTTAAAAATGGCAAAAATCGCTTAAAAATTGCCTTCAAAAGTACCCCTAAGCAAAATCGCTCTCACAAGGGGTACCCAAATTTGCTTCCACAAGGGTCAGTGAAATTTGGCCTCCCGTTCAGGTATGCTACCAACGATATGTGCCCAAAAGGAATCACCACCTTAAGACGTGTTTGAGTTCGATAAAATTTCATGGAAAATTAATATATAAGTTTACTATTTACTATTTACTAAAAAACCCTAAATTTGTGATAAAAATGGAGGAATTGCTCTGGAAATTACAATTGCCTGAATTTTCCGAAAAAATGAGTTTCCCAAAAGAGAGTCGGGACACGGGCTCACCCTTCAAAAAATCCTGCCGCCAAAAAATTAAAAACTTCTATTTAATGTTAAAATTACTTCATAATTTTAGGTTTTTCGGCATTAGCAGTGGCTGAAAATGCGATTTTTGGCATGAAAATTGAAAAATTTTTTGGGCGAGGCTTGGTCGTGGTGGGGGGGTCTAAAAAGGGCCCCCCAAAATTCCGGCGGGCCCCCCCCACCCCAAATCTCCGTTACACCTATGGGTGTGGCTGGCGAAAAAAGTAGGGGTGGCCGGGGGTTTGAAAACAGTTGGGAGGGGGGGTCTGGCAAAAAAGGGGGAGGGGTCGAAAAGACGATTTGGGGGGAGGGGTAAGAAAAATTTTCGAGGGGGGGTCCACGAAAAATCGGTTTTTCGTTAAAAAACTGAAAAACTTTCTCAGTTTCCAGCTATTTTTAGCGATTTTTAAGGTAATTAAGTGAATTTTAGCAATTTTTCGCTGTTTTTTTGAAAATTTTCAAATTTTTGGCTAAAAATTTGCAAAAATTTAGGTAGGGGATTGGAAATTTTGGGGGGGGTCGGCCGACGGCCGATTTGGGGGAGGGGTATATATAACAAATTTTTAGGGGGGAAGGTTCTGCGACCCCTCCATTTGGGGGGAGGGGTCCCCCCACCCCCCCCCCAACACACCCACTAGCGTAGAAACGAGGGGGAGGCGGCCGCCCCCCGAAATGGTTTTGCCCCCCTGAAAAAAATTTTCCAGAAGAAAAATTTTAAGACCGCGCGAAGCGCGGGCGTTTAAATTTATCATAAACAAGGAAATTTTACTGAAATGCACCAAAAATTAATGCACTTGTACTTCATTGAAAAATTTTCGCGCCTCCGGCGCGACTTCATTATTAGCTATATATATATATATATATATATATATATATATATATATATATATATATATATATATATATATATATATATATATATATATATATACTATATATAGACCTTTACTAGTTTGCTTTACTTTACTTTGCTTTGCCAGCTTTGTAGTTTTACTAACTGCATTACTGCAAACATGATTGCCTTAAACGGTGGATACTGGATATATATGTGCTGCTTGGAATACCCTGTTCATAATGGGATCATCCAGTCTGAGTTTTCGTACGAGACTATAGAAGTGGAAAATATATAGCTAATTAAACTACAAAATTTAGTTTGGGAATTGATAATATACAATGCAAAGAATTCAATGTTTCAAATGGCAAAATTGAAAAACTTTCTCAACGTCTGGGTGGCTCCGCCGCCGCCCCCCCAGACCATAGTTTCCCTGGAACTTAGGGTCTCGGTCGGGGGGGGGGGTAAATCTTGGGATTTTGGTGGTCGACCTCCGAAATGTGATGGGGGTAACCCCCCCAACCCCCCCCCCAGAATTTTCTTCAAAATAATGCTTGTTTTTAACGTTTTGGGCGTTTTTGCACCATTTTAAAGCGATTTTAAGCCAAAATTTAAGAAAACTTTTTCAAAAAAGGACCATTTTTCAGCCAAAATTAGCTAACTATTTGGGTCCAAAAATCGTTGGGGGGTAGCCGAAAGTTGGGGGAGGGTAAGTCAAAAAATCTGGGGGGGGGGTAAAGTTGGTCGAAAATTTTGGAGGGGGATTAACCCCCCCCCCAGCCCCCCCCCCAATGGAAACTATGCCCCAGCCCAGACCCCCCTTTTTGGGCTTTAGCATGCCACTTTCTGTTACAATAGATTTATATACGCTAACAACCTTTGTTTCCAACAAAATTTTGTATGTAGTGTTCATACAATTGATAGATAGATAGATAGATCGGTTTATTAGCACAGCACATTATAGTAAACAATCATTGTATCTGGTTAATAAGCATTAGTCCAACGGATAGTTAGTAATATATAGGTATATGAAATTCATTTATAATTTCGAGTAGTAGTTCAGAGGGATTGTTTGTCCAATTTTCTCCAAAGTTTTTGATGGCAATATCTGTTCTTACCAGCCATTGCAAGCAATCTAAGACAGAGAAAAACAAAGAAAAGAAGGAAAGAAAATATATACGACATAAAACAAGAGATGTAACTCAAACAGTTTAGGGTTGTGCTTGTGCAGGACGGTGAACCTTGCTAGAAGGCATTGAAACACCGCCCTTCAGGTTAACTTCCTCATTGCTTTATTGAGTCATTAAAGGTAATTTGATTTACAGAATCTCATTAAATTAATCTCAGAAAGGTGCTTACTAATGGTTTCGATAGAAGTTGCATTAACAACATTTTCAGGTAAGGAGTTCCAAATTTTAACAACTCGTCTTGAAAAGAAAGCTGCGCGTTGACTAGATCTGACAACAGGAATAACAAGATTAGAAGTTCTATTGTTTCGAAGTCCAGTTGTAGGTGCAAAAGTGAAAAACTCATTAAAATTTAAATCAATAGTAGCGTTTATTATTTGGTACGTAACTGTAAGAGTTGTAAATTGTTTTCCATTTTCTTTTCAAGCTTCTCAAAACTTTGCTGCATTTAGACGCCTTTTTCTTGTTGCTACAGACGCCGCCAGTCTGCCTATGTTGTTATGTAAGTCTCTCTATATAATTTCAATCTCTCCTGTTTTGGTGGGTTAGTTTCTTTGATGCTACTAAAGAACTGTTATTTTTGGTTTGCCTATTAAAGGGTTGATTTGGGACACTGTCACATTTGGCATCCCTGGCGGGGTAAGCACTCTATCTTGTTTACTTTAACGAAGCCTATGGCCACTAACCCGGACCGCGATGAGCGAGCCGCCTCACGCGCTCTTGAACGTTCCGCTACACAGCTGGAGTCGGCGCAACGAACTCTTCTGAAAGGAGTGATCAACTCTTGGAATCGAACCGTTTGCTCATTGAGCTGAAAGATCAAGTCCAAGCACTCCAGGACGAAGGCCCAGAAGGTATGAGTATGCCCATATCTAATTTTAAAGGTAGACTGGATGAAAATTATGATGAATGGTATGACCTTTTTGAATTGCTGGCTCAAAGTTGTGGATGGGATGAGAAAAAGCGCCTCCGTAAGTTACCTTATTTCCTCCGAGATAATGCGCTTGAAGTCTACCGGGACCTCAGCACAGAGGTTAAAAAAGATTACCGGCAAATCACAGCGGCCCTAAAAGCTTCTCTTCAGCCAGCAGAAAAAAGTCGCTTTAGCTCGTTATTACTACGTAGTCGCACTCTCAGCCAAGGCGAATCAGTTGCAGACTATGGCCAAGCCGTAAAAGGGTTAGCCCGCTCCGCTTACCCCGGCGTCGACGCAACTGGCCGAGATTATTTAATGAAAGAAGCTTTCATTGCCGGTCTTCCTCTGAGTTTAAAACGCGCCGTTTTGCGAAAAGATCCAGAAACCTTCGAGGCTGCGTTTAAACTCGCGCAAAAGGAAGAGGCACAAAGTCGTCTTTTAGGAGATAACCAGGCCTCCAGGTCGGTAAACGCTGCCTTTTCAGAGCAGTACAACAATTCAGCGGCACCTCCACAAATTGATAGGAGGGCCACCACTACAGATACTAGGTTAGACAGGCTAGAACGCCGCCTAGATGGACTGTTTCGTACACGCCCCAGCAACACTAATCAAAGGAGATATGTCCCCCCACAACCTCGCTTTACCCAGAATCAGCCAAGGCGGGATTGGACTGCCGATGGCAGACCAATCTGTTCTTTCTGTCGTCGACCAGGGCACATTAGGGCCGCTTGTAGACAACGAATGCAACGAACAGTTAACAATTCACCCAACCGAACTCCTTTTAACCGAAACTTTAACAGAAACTTTAACAGAAATCGCTCTCAACAATATAGAAATAATCGGCCTCAGATGCAAAGAGTTAATCAGGTAAGTGAGGACCCTTATCCGACATCGGTGGCCGATCCTGCTACAGCTAGCCTTCACAGTGAGGTTGAAACTTTACGCGATCAGGTTCGAAACCTCTCCGCTCACGTACTCCACTACGATACCGATACTGCTCAGGTTGCTTCTATATCCACTGACATGCTAACCGCTGTTACTGTTTCAGATATTCCTCCTCCTGTGCCACTCTCAACTACGGATCCCGAGTCTTTGCAGGTCACAATCACTCCAAGATCCGGGAAAGCCAGGAAAAAGGGATCGAAGAATCGCACTACCACTCAGAATTCCTTGGTCAAACCCAAACTCGAAAATCCTGGTCATACCAAGGCTGTCCATTCGCAATCCAATCAGGAAACTCGCCAAATTCCTCCTGTTAAAACGAGAGTAGGTGGTTGCTTTTCTTTACACACCCTTTTGGCTCTTGTCTTTTTGCTTCTATTATATGATACAAACGCTCTTGAATTTAATTTGTGCGGATCTACACGTGATGGGTTCGCAGTGGCGGTGCCCAAATCTATTGTATGTGATCCACCCAGTGAATCTCATCCTATCTTAAACACGCAAGTTTCAGTTTATGTGCCGAACACAAACCCGATAAAATTGCAAGGCTGGAGCTGTCAGCTTCAAATGCAAAAGATTTGCACCTATGTTGGCTTTTTCGGCTCCAAAAGCATTACAGTACAAGAGTCCCACGCAGAAGCTGTTGATTATCAAACATGTAAGAAAGTAGCTAAGTCACGCAAGTATCACCTCCAACCCTTAATCAAACACATGTTCAATCTTTATACTACAAACAATAGTATGCAAGTGACTTATAAGTGGTGTTGTTATGACAACTGCCACCAAACCATTAATTTTCTCCTTGAATTTGGTGATGTTTTAATATTTGATGGAAAGCACCCTAAATCTGAATTGGGAAGCTTAGGCGGTTGTTCAATTGAAACTGGCAAATGTAAAAATCCGGTTCAAACAATTATGTGGGATACCGCCCCCTGGAAAACAGTATGCCCTTTCACCAAACTTGGTACCTACAACGCCTCATTAAGCGACCAACATGTAGTTATTAACGAAATTCAAGGTGCATTTACTTTAACCCACCAAGAAGATCCACCTTGTCTCCCTCATTTTTGCTATGTAACCCGCGAAGGAGTAGTTCTTTGCTTTCAATCTCCCGTCCACCCACCGTTTGACACTCACACCCAAGAGACAACTTTTAATTATACTTCAAGTAATGTTGATCCCGTTAATGCAAAACTCAATTTTCTGGCAACTAAATTACAGCATCTAGAACAACAAAATTTTCAACAGGTTTGGCGCGCTCTATGTAACCTCGCAAATCGTCAACTTGGCCTTATTCACCAGCTTTTACAAATTGACGCCACTTTAGGGGCTAGAATTTTACTGAATCGATCTGACATTCACGCGCAGTATGCCGGCGAAGCACTACTAGTGTGGTCGTGCCAGCAAATCAAGCCCACACTTATTTACTGGAATTACACCGTCGGTAATACATGCTATCAGTATCTCCCGGTCTTATTCCAGGGTCATGTCTTCTTTGTTGCACCTGGAATGACAGACCTCATCGGCTCCTCACCAGTTATTTCGTGTGCATACCACCGACCAGGAATTTACCATAATGGCTCCGCTTGGGTAAATCCACAAGGGTCAGTTCGCGTCTCTCCCATCCCACTAGGAGTCGCCTGGCATGGTACTTGGAAACTGCCAACTTTCCAAGCACCCACTTTGTTCCATACTCAATTAGGTGGTGGTAGCGTCACCATAAATTCACTAGACATGCATCACACTCGCTTGCTTCTATTGGAAAATCAAATGCAACGGGTTATAGACTACTCCTCCAGTATGAACACAAACCCCTCTTCAGTTAAAGCCGCCCTAGAAGGAATCGGACACGGCCTCGGAGCTGTTGTTCATGATGCAGGATCAGCTGTAGCTACGGTACTTACAGGACTAGGATCCGGTGTTGGGGAAGCTCTTCATGGTGCAGGTGTAGGTGTTGGCGCAATAGCTGACCCCCTTGTGCGTGGCCCGATACAAACTTTAATAAACGCTGCCGTCATTGTAGGATCAATTGTAGCTCTTATATTTACTCTTTATTTTCTTTACTCCAATCGTAACGTGTTTTCACATTTCTTTCGCAATCGCCACCACCATCCTCCTTCATCGCCTCTGCAGCCTATAGAAATCTCCCTCAAGAGACCTTTCCGTTGTACCACTTATCCGACCTTGCACATAATTCTAACACTGACACTCAAAGTCTTGATTCCTTTCAACCCTGGCCACCAACATTTGATTCTTCTACTCCACACTCTGCCTCCACAGTGGGTTCTACTCCAATATTTAGCCTCATTGATGTCAAACTCAATGGACTATCGACTAAAGCTCTCCTTGATACGGGTGCAACCCTATCTCTTCTTAGTCGCGATCTGGCCTCCCGCTTAGGCAAATTCGTACCACCCGTAACCAAAGCACTCTCCGTAACTGGGCAAAGCTTATGCCTTGTCGGACTACTGGCCGCATGCTTACAAATTGGAAGCAAAACTTATCCACATGTCTTTCACGTATCCGACCAAATTTCACAATCTTGCATTTTAGGCACCGACTTTTTCAGTAAAAGGGGTCCTATACATTTTGATTTTTCAAATCGCTTAATATCTTTTGATGGGCAATCAATTCCGTTATCTCCTAAGCAGAACCAACAATGGACAGTAAATCTCTGTGAGCATACTGTTATTCCACCACGTAGTGAAATCATTACATCTGCGCTTACCAATGCACCTTCTAAATTTGAATTGCTTTACGAACCTGATAAAGGAAGCCTTTCTCGTTACACTACCTTTAGTGCTTACGCACTAGTTAGCCCTTCTGACTCGCATATCCCAGTCCGGCTCCTTAACCCCCATTGTTGCCCAGTGACCTTGCCCAAATTTGCTAAAATCGGACATCTTTCTATGTATAATCAAATTTGTCCCACTGAAACAGAACCTCCCGCTTCTCTCAAAGGACTTGATTTAAGCAACGCAGACCTTACCCCGCATCAAAAGCAACTTTTAACGCAAACGTTATATTCTTTTTCGACAGTTTTTGCAAGCAATGACTTTGACCTTGGCCGTACTCCTGCTGTCAAACACGACATTGACACACAAAACGCCCCACCGATTAAGCAACGTCCTTACAGGGTTCCCTTTTCACAACGAACAACTGTTGATCAGCACATTCAGGATATGCTCTCCAAAGGCATTATTCGCCCTAGCAACTCCCCCTGGGCCAGTCCCATTGTAATCGTCAAGAAAAAAGATGGTTCTGACCGCTTTTGTGTTGACTACCGTAAATTAAATTCGGTTACCAAAAAGGACGTATATCCTCTCCCAAGAATTGACGACATCCTAGATCAACTAGGTAATGCTCAATATTTTACCACTCTTGACTGCGCTAGCGGCTACTGGCAAATTGAACTTTCCGAAGCGGCAAAAGAGAAAACGGCATTCACCTCTTTTTCTGGTCTGTACGAATTCAATGTCCTCCCTTTCGGACTGACAAATGCACCTGCTACATTTCAACGGTTGGTGGAATTTGTCCTGACAGGACTTAACTGGAAAACTTGCTGCGTCTACCTTGACGACATTATTATAGCTAGTCCAACCTTTGACCAACATCTTCAAGATATAACTCACGTCTTTACCCGATTACAACAACATGGCCTTAAATTGAAACTACGTAAATGCTCATTTGCTCGAAAATTCATTCCTTATTTGGGACACATTGTTTCCAAATTGGGAATCAGCCCCGATCCCGCAAAAACAAAAGCAGTGCAAGATTATACGCCCCCATCTAATTTAGAAGAATTGCGCCGTTTTCTAGGTTTAACATCTTACTACCGCCGCTTTGTCAATCGCTTTGCACACATTGCAGCCCTACTTGTAGCTCTGCTGCGTAAAAACGTCCCTTATAAATGGACGGATGATTGCCAAGCTGCCTTTCTTACCCTCAAAAGTTCTTTAACGCGCGCTCCTGTCTTAGCATACCCCAATTTTCAGCTTCCGTTTAAACTCACGTGCGACGCAAGTGCAACCGCTATAGGGTCAATACTCTCCCAAACGGACAATTCCTTTGATCGCCCAATTGCATTCTTCAGCCGCACCTTAACTAAAGCAGAAAGAAAATACGCAGCTAGCGAACGTGAAGCCCTTGCCGTAGTAAACTCTGTGCAACATTTTCGCTGTTATCTATATGGACACAATTTTACAGTCATCACGGACTGTGCAGCTCTCAAATGGCTCCTTTCTATTCCTAATGCATCAGGTCGTCTCGCACGTTGGGGTTTGTTTCTGCAAGAGTACATCCCCTACATGACCATTGAACATACGCCAGGGGCTTCCAACAAACCAGCTGATGCTCTTTCCCGCCTACACTTAATTTCCGCCATAACAACCTCCCACACCTTAGCTGACAAACAAAAGCAAGACCCGGAATTGCAAAAGATTGTACATGATTTACGTCGATCCTCTCAAGGGTCTCAACCCAACACTTCTTTTGTTTATGATGAACAAACTGCGTGCTTGTATTACAAAAAGGGTTGCCAATTCCTCCCAGTTGTCCCCCACGACCTTAAAATGGAACTTTTAGAAGCCTTTCATTCTTGTCCTTATGCCGCACACCTTGGATTTGATAAAACTTACCAAAAACTAAAATCACGCTATTATTGGAAAACGCTTAGACAAGACGTCAAAAACTACTGTCGCTCTTGTGAAGCCTGCGCTACCAAGAAAAATCCCCCTACCACAACCCGAGAACCTTTGAAGCCTTTGCCGCCTCCACAACGTCCCTTCGAACGAGTTGCTGTTGACGTTCTTGGTCCCTTTCCACGCACTGTTCACAACAACAGGTGGATTATTGTTTTTATCGACGCATTTACTCGGTGGCCCGAAGTTATTGCAACTCCCGATCATACTGCAGAAACAATTGCTAAAGCGTTTGTAAACGAAATTGTTTGCAGACACTCTGCTCCCTCCGAGCTTCTCTCCGATAGAGGTGCAGAATTTTTATCCAATCTAGTTAAATCTATTTGCTCTCTTTTTGACACACGCAAAATTAATACCACTCCGTACCACCCACAAACAAATGGACTAACTGAACGTTATAACCGCACTTTAGCCACCATGCTCTCAATGTATACCTCCACTAGGCAAGATGATTGGGATGATTTTATACCTCTAGTAACTTACGCCTTCCGTTCAAGTATTAGCTCATCTACCGGTGATTCTCCTTTCTTTTTACTTTACGGTCGCGATCCTATATACCCCATTGAGGCTACTCTTCAAAGTTCCCCTTCTCGATACGTTGATCCCCATAATTACAAACATGCTCTTGTTACCACTTTATCCCAAGCATGGCAACTTGCACGCACAGAAATTTTACAAAGCCAAGAAAAGCAAGCCCGGTACTATGATTCGAAGCTTCACACACATGATTATTCTGTAGGAGATCTTGTTTACGTGTACACACCTCAAACTAAAGTGGGACGTTCAACTAAATTTTTACATTTTTGGAAAGGTCCTTGCCGCATTCTCCAAATTCGCAAACCGACTGTGGAAGTTGTTTCTCTGAACAAGCCACGAAAAAGCAGCCGATGGGTCCATCTGAATTTAGTCAAGTTATATCATGGCCCTTATGTTGTACAACCTTCTGCTAATGTTAACCAATCAGAAACTAAAATTAAGCCACTCCCAAATCCGGAGTCTAACTCTGTTCCTAGTCCTCGCGAGCGCTCAAAACCACATCCTTACAAATTACGTCCACGTACACAGACTAATTCAACTGCTGATATTGTTTCCTTTCTTTTTCAGCAAAGCCCTACAGTCTCCAGGATACGTTCAACTAAATGCCACAATTCAAAGCGGTCCAAACCTTCAGATAACTGGAAACGCTCAACCGACCCTAAATCTCACCGCAAACGGCGTCGAGTTTCATCGTCTTCGGTATCATCATCTTCTTCTTCGACGGATTCGGCTTCCACCAATTCCAATTCTTCGGACGCAATGTCGTCTGCTCAAGATTTGAGTTCACCCACTGCAACTCCGCCTTGTGACACCAATCGCCAATCTCCCGGCCCTGACCAGTCTGACGAATCGACTGATCAACCGAACCCAGACGGTTCTGACAAGCGAGTCATCGTACGGCAATCTGATTCCTTACCAACTCCCAATCTTCCGGCTTCGCCTGATCAGTCGCTACCATTGGCTGCTGCCAGTGGGCCGACTTCTGCCAATCACGCTCCTCGTCATAGCATCGACTCAGCCCGACATGTGACTTTGGTTCCACGAAATCACCCCTTATCTGTTACTGCAAATCATAATTTGACTGTCAACGGCCTTCAGTTTCGTTCAGCCAAATGTCTCCTGGAATATATCCATTTCGTACAGCTTGGAAAAAACGATTTAGCTGAACGTCTGGTCTCCGATTCTCACCTGCAGTCTGATCCGCAGGCGCTCCATGAATTCCTGGCAACCACTTCCCGTAGTCTGGAATTATCTCCTCCAGGCTGGGTATCTGTCCGCGACAATGTTCTATTCAATATTCTGCATCTGTGCGAATCAACTAATCTCGCCTTCCATAACGCTCTTGTCGCCGACGAGACAACCATCTTTGCATCCGTTGGGCGTAATCACTACTGGAATACCGGCCTTAGTGAAAAGGAAACAGCGGCGACACCAGTCCACCTTTTCAAAGGAGATAATGTCTATGGCCTTCTACTCCAGGAGCTCCAGGTCATGGTCTTGACCGACTCGCCTATTGTCGGCCGGTCCACAATTGTCCTGTCAAGCTGGGCTAGCGACATCCTCATTCACACCAAATACAAGCATACCATCGCTCTGCTCACCGACAACATGCTCCGCAACATCGAATCCATTGAAGGCGGATATGTCAGATTTTCGCCTACCGGTATGAAGGGAATCCTCGAGATGTCTCTCGAGTTTCTGCAATCTTGCGAGTACATCCTCGTGTGTTTTACCACGGACGCCCAACTTGTCATCTACTACTAACACGAATTTCAGCCGAGGAAATCCTGTGCACTATGCTCAACCAGTACTGTTTCGAATCCAATGTCATCTGGATTGTTCCCCGTCTCAAGTTTTCTACCTTGCCAGCTCCATTAAACGACGGGATGACACCCTACAACGTATCTGCAACGACTTGGCATCACTCACTGTGTCCATCCTACTACTCTCAGCCACCCCTTCAACGTGATGGTACACCGATTGGCCATCTCTAT
>JASAND010001616.1:0-21492 GCA_030248195.1 Trissonchulus latispiculum
AGGTGGTGATTCCTTTTGGGTACATATTATTGGTTGACGGTCCAAATCAGGATGAAATTTGATGAATCTTTCCAAAATAAGTTCTTTTGGCATTCTAACACCCTCCGCGCAATCCCGCTTCGAAAATTCGAGACTTCCGGTCAGAGTGGTTTTTCCCAGTTTCTGAACGTTTGGCAGCTGCTATACAGTTATGACTATATTCATTCGAAAGATCTCATTGAGGTTCAACTTTTTGCTTTTTAAAGTAAGTTTCTAGCTTTTCTCTACCGTGAGATATAGCCGATGTTCTTGTTTTGGCGTCGAAAACTTGTCATTTTTGCAGAAATCAAATTATCCAATTTTTCTTGAACTACGCAGGCCGTAAAATCAGACTAAGGGCATCAATCTGAAGGTCTCACAGGGACAAATTATCCGACGCATGATCGTCTTCCAACTGCTATCCTGTAGGCTGCTATCATAAAAAATGTAGTTTTTGCAAAAACACGACCAATTTTTTTCCAAAGATTGTAGAGCATTCACCATGCAAGGTGGAGGGCTGCTACTGAACAAATGTGTTCAGCACAAATATACCCAGGGACGATTTTTTAGTTGCCCCGATTGCTGCTTTCTAGCTAACGTAATCGCTTGACAAAGTTGGAAAAAGTAGGCAAAATACAGGTTACGCACACATTTCAGCTTATTTCTCTATAACGAAGAGCGATTTCACAATAAATAAAAAATCGTCCCCAGCTATTTGATGGAGGTATCGAATGATATAACCGATGTCTCGCGAAAAAATTTACTTGAATCTGCAAAAATTCTGGAAAATTATACTTCTTCTAAAATGTGTTAAAAATATTTTATAAAAGCAACATTAGTTCCGTAGCATGCATTAAAAAGAGAAAATGTCAAGCGACATTTTGATATAAAAATGGCTTCTTAACTCCAAGTAATGAACGAGTAATAATGCTGCAAACTTTTGTGACCAAAGGGAATCACCACCTTAACTAAACTTTTTGTGACGTATGTTAGACCAATTTTGGAATACTGTACCCAGATATGGTCACCTAGTTTGCTTAAAGACATTGACACTGTGGAGGGAGTACAGCGTGCATTTACAAAACAACTGTATGGCCTTGAAAATTTTACTTACAAAGAAAGACTTAAACGTTGCAACCTACAATCATTGGAAATGAGAAGGTTAATGTATGATTTATATTTGATGCATAGTATAGTGTATAATGCCTTTGATTGTTCTTTTGATGATTATTTTACATATTCGCCTGACGCAGGGACAAGGGGCCATAATAGTTTGTCTATTAGACCTAAGCGATATAAAAAGTCTAGAGCAAGTCATTTCTTTTTCTATAGAATTTGCAATGTTTGGAACTGTTTGCCGGACAGTATTGTTACCTGTTCTTCTCTGAGCACATTTAAGTCGAAATTGTTAAAGCATGAAGCTCAGCTGCACAAGTTTATGCGGGGGCGTGCATTACAAGGACAGTAGTCCTTTGCATGCCATAATTTATTTGGTTTCACGCAATGTGTGTACTTTCATAAACTAAATAACTTTAATTTTGTTGTTCTCAGTCGCATTTTATTTAAATATCTAATAGCGTACAAACCCGGGTTGCCAACCTTGCGTCACTGTGTGTATATATACGCTCATGCCTTTGTATGAGTTTATATATAATTGTCTACTAATCCTGTCACGACGTACCCGCTTACATGCATCAGCATCGCCGTGGCAGATGTAATACCTGTTGTATGTGGACGCGGCATTGGGGTTGGGCGGCCGCGGGGCAAATCACGTCTATGTAATAAAAGATAATGTACTAACAAGGCGTGATTTACTCGGGATTAAAAAAAAATTACATCATTTTTAGCATTTTTCAAAAATTGCCCTAATGTTTATGTGTTAAACTTTATGAAACCTGGCCAGTTGATGCTGCATTTTCAGCGGCACATGAGATCTTAAAAAAAAGCTACATAGATCGGGTTTTTGGTTGATACTAATAAAAAGGGTTGAATTTTACGCTGGAAGTGTCAGAATTGCGCTAAGACAATTTTTAAGACCTGTGAGGCATGGGTTTATTTTCCACCCATTTGGGTTTTTCCCCCATTGGGTTTTCCCCCGCTACTTTTTGCATTATACCGGTCTAACGGTTCAACCCAGAAAAGTGCAAATAAGCTTAAAAGAAAGTTCTAAGTACGCCAAGTACGACGATGGTATATAAAGTTCTCAGCTAGCCCTTATAATAAAAAAGTTCCAGCCAAATCCGAAAATGTGGGTCCCCCCATGGCTAAACACCTACATGTATGATTTGTATCAGCATTACGGTCTGTTATTACAGTACTAACTGCCATTTCAGATTAAACGTTTCGTTTCGTTTCGTTTACCAGTAAAATATAGGGAGAAAGTAGTAATGGGTAGTGGAATAGTTTTCATATTCGGATGCCCACCTATTTTGCGTTAACATGACTCCGTACGGCCGGATATCCGGCTATTCCAAACTTATATATACAAAGTCGAGGAACGTTTTCGGCTTTACACTCAAAATTTCAATTTTTCTGTCGATTTTTTGCTTCCCTGTGAATTTTCATCGTAAAGCAAAGCTACACCCAGGCGCATAGTTTCCTTTGGGGGGGGGGGGGTAGCCATGGGGGGAAAAACCCACATTTTCGGATTTTGGCTGGAACTTTTTTATTATAAGGGTTATCTTAGAACTTTATATACCATCGTACTTGGCGTACTTAGAACTTTCTTTTAAGCCTATTTGCACTTCTCTAGGTTGTACCGTTAGAGCGGTATAATGCAAAAAGTAGCGGGGGGAAAAACCCTATGGGGGGAAACCATAGGTGTAAGGTGGGGGGGGGTTGGGGGGGGTAGCCCCCCCCAAGCCTTTTTTCAACCCTCCCCCAAAACTTTTTGGGGGGGGACGTCCCCCCCCCAACGGGGGGGGGGGGGGGTAGTCGCGCCGAAGGCGCGAAAAATGGCCAAAAATTGGGTATTTTTTGGGTAAATTTTGTAAAAATTTTCAAAAATGTCCAAATTTTTGGCTTAAATTGTTTATTATTATGAGAAATACACGTTTTTAACTGTATTATGGATCTTATGACTCAATATTGTCTTTATTTTGGACTTGGAAACATGTTGGCAATCAAGTTTTTAAGTTTAAAACCACTGTCTAATGTTAAAATTACTTTATGGTTAGATGTTTTTTATCATTAGCAACGGCTGAAAATGCGATTTTTGGCATAAAAAATGAAAAATTTTTTTGGGGGAGGGTTGGGGGGGTCCTGGGGGGGGGGGTTGGGGGGGGTCCGCAGAGGGGCCCCCCCCCCCAGAAAATGTTGGGGGGGAGCCTCCCCCACCCCAAATCTCCGTTACACCTATGGGGGAAACCCAAATGGGGGAAAATAAACCCACCCCTCACAGGTCTTAAAAATTGTTCTATCGCAATTCTGACACTTCCAGTGTAAAATTCAACCCTTTTTTAGTTAGTATGAACCGAAAAAACCCGATCTAAGTAGCTTTTTTTGAGATCTCATGTGCCGTTGAAAATGCTGCATCAACTGGCCAGGTTTCATAAAAAGTTTAACACATAAACATAGGGCAATTTTTGAAAAATGCTAAAAATAATGTAATTTGATAAAACTTATTATTCTATCGTGTAGAGAATGGTTTTTTACGTAGAATTGGCTGTTAAAATCCACAATTGTACCTGTATTGTGTCCTCTATCAGCGAAATGGCACTTTTAAGGTTTTTAGCCCCTAGCTAGCAAGGTAAGCAAAATTGTTCCAATCTGACCGCATAGGATGACGCAGCGTGCTCGGTAGTACCGTGCTATAGTCTCTAATTGTTTCCGTGTTGAGTTGTTAAAAATTTTTCAAAAAAATTTGGGTGGGTTTCCCCTCCCCCAAAGTGGGGTTTTCCCCCGCCACGTTTGGCAATGTGCCATACTAACGGTACAACGGATCGGTCTAATTTTAGCTGTGTGCAAAGAGGAAGAGTTGCCATCATTGCAGATATTTGCAAAACTTTTCTAGCCCAACCGAGTCAAAAGTTACATCAGTTCAAACTTTTGGTAAATTTTTGGATGGTGGAACCAAAAAGTAGTTGTCATTTCCAAAATGCCATAAAATAAGTAGGAGTGAACCAAATGACTTGTAGGTTAGAAAGAGTCGCGCTTCCTGCTGCTATATATGTTTTGGAGCTCATATCTCCAACCCATGACCCAGGAGGCGGGTGGGTTTTTCCCCCCAAAAAGGGGGTGGGTTTTTTCACCCCATGGCTATATATACTCCCCCCCAAAATTTTTGACCAATTTTACCCCCTCCCAGAACTTTTTAGATACCCTCCCCCAACTTTCGGCTGTCCCCCCAACCCCCCACAGCGATTTTTTGACCCAAAAAGTTAGCTAAATTTGGCCAAAAAATGGTCATTTTTTAAAAAAAATTTCTAAAATTTTGACTTAAAATCACTTTGAAACGGTGCAAAAACGCCTCAACCCTTGAAAACAGGCTTTATTTTGAAGAAAAAAGGGCTAAATTACAGGAAATTTTGCATTTTGTGGCCATTTTTCGAAATTTCTGAGGTCCGAATTCTGGGGGGGTTGGGGAGGGGTATCCCCATCACATTTCTTGGTCGACCACTAATCTTCCAAGATTTACCCCCCCAGACCCAAAGTTCCAGGGAAACTATGCCCAGGCGCCAGGCATATATAGGTGTGGCTGGCGAAAACATTGGGGGTGGGCACTAGCGTAGCCAGAAAAAAATTTCGGGGGGGGGGTGCAAAATTTTTCCAGGGGGTCTGGAGGGCGGAGTCCCCCAGAAGCTGAGAAATTTTTCTATTTTGTAACCTTCATGGAATTTTTACAGAGCATTCGTTGTAATTACAATAATATTTAAGGCATAGTGCTTGTTCATGCACCCAAATGATGCAGAAGGTGGTCAAAGTAGACCAAATAGGGTAATTGGTACTCAGTTTTTAGTGCGAAACACGAATTCTAATGGTATAATACACTTATTTCGCGCCGAAGGCGCGAATATGTTTTGCAAAATATGCGTTTTACACATGGTTGGAAAAAATTCCTGGGGGCAACACAATTTCGGGGGGGAATTCCCCCATTCCCCCCCCCCCTGGCTACGCGCCTGGGTGGGGGCATAGGTGTACCACCTGCTTGGGTTGGGGGGGAGTTGAAGGTCCAAATTTGGCACGGGGACGGGGGACCTCAACAAAATCGAAATTTGGGGGGGACCCCCCGTTAGCTGTACCCAAGTTTTTTAGCTAAAAATGCTCCTTTTTCGATGTACAGTACATTAAACGTACTCAAAAGCTTCTGTCAATAGTTTTCGTATGCGAAAAGAGGGCTTGGAAATTGACAAATTTGTGCTAAAATATGCCTAAATTAGGTCAGATTGTTGTTGTTGCCATTTCCAGTGTCCGCCGTCAGTTCAATGTCCTAAATTTGAAGACCCAGCATTCGTGCCACATTGACTGGGTCCGACCACTGGTGATCGGCAGTCAACCCGGTTGGCTGCGCTGGGCAATTAAACAGATGATTGGTGTCATGGGGAGCTCCTCCGCAGTCAGGGCACGTATTTGCAGTGCCCGGATCCAAACGGTTTTGGTACGAATTAAGGAGATGGCAGTGTCCAGATCTGAGCTGAGCCAGTACTGAGCGAGTTCCTCTGGCAAAGATTGCTCTGATTTGTCTATGGGGTCGACCGAGGACTCTGTTGTCGCCAAGGGTGGTTATGGTCCTCTCGACTATGTGGGTGTGCAGCCATTTTTCGACTGCAGCAGCAGAAACATTAGGTCCAAGTGAGTCGTCGGCTGCTGTCAGGTACTGAAAGTGGCATCTGAATGGGTGGCGTTTCATGTTTCTAGGGGTGGGAGGTTCTTGGGCTAAGGAGTGGCATGGGTGGTCTGGGGCTCTGCATCCCGCGGCAAATTGGCTGGAAAGGAGGAGATTGTGCTCTTTCACAGGAAGAATGCCGCATTCCCGGTATAGGTGTTCTGCTGCGGACATTCTGTGGCAGCCGGTAGCTATGCGCAAGGCAGCATTTTGAGCGACCTAGATCCTGTTGAAGCTAGATGGCAAAGCCTGGACAGACCAGATTGGCGCTGCGTACATGATGACACACTGTAGTTGATGATCGATCTTCCTAACGCTTTGAACGTGATAAGCAGCGTCTCTTTGTCTTGACCCCAAGACGTTCCGGCAAGGGATTTCAGAATAGAGTTACGTTGTTTCACGCGGTTGGCGATGATCTGGCAATGAGGAGCGAAGGTGTACATAGTGTCAAAGGTCACTCCTAGAATCTTAGGTCTGGTTTCAAGGGGGAGGACGTCGTTTCCAATTTGTGGGTGGAGTTTCGCTTGTTTCGTATGAGGCGTGAGAAGGGTGACTGTCGATTTAGTGGCTGAGATGTCCAGTTTGCGAAGGCGAAAAAATTCAGCCAGGCGGGGAAGATTTATCCTGTCTACGACTGGCGGAATAAGAGGCCCTGTGCTAAGGACAGTGACGTCATCTGCGTAGCTAACGACAGAGACCCCATCAGGTGGGACAGGGAGACCCGAGACGTAGAAGTTGAATAGGATCGGCGAGATGATGCTGCCCTGTGGAACTCCACAGTGGACGATTCGCGCTCGTGACCTTGTTTTGCGAAAGATGGTAACTGCTTGGCGACCCCTTAGGTAGCAACTGAGCCACCGGATGATGTGGTCAGAGAGTGTGGATTGAGATATGTCAGAAAGGAGGGTGTTGAGATCAACGCGGTCAAAAGCTTTAGATAGGTCCAAAGCGCAGATTACCGAGCGCCCAGGAGGTTTCCTTCGGTTGAAGCCATTTGTGACCTCAGCAGAGAGGGAAGCGAGGGCAGTGGTGGTTGAATGCTTGGGCCTGAAGCCGTGCTGGTGGTTGGCGGCTGGTAGATGATGTTTGAGGGCAGGCAGGAGAAGAGCTTCTAGTATCTTGACTGCCGGGCAAAGCAGCGAAATTGGCCTATAGGACTTCCCGAGATTGCGGTCCTTCTTCGGTTTAAGCAAGGGAATGATATGCAACGATGCCCGCCTACCCGTGGTACAGCCGTCGGAAGAAGATTTACTTCCCAGAAGACTCATCGACTCCCGCAAATGGACATCAACCCCCCTCCATTTCCCGTGTTCCCGTCAGTTCTACGTCCTTCCGGGTTTTTACTGAAGGAGCAGCCTTGGCCGGCTAAGCTGCTCCTACTCCTTCTGCTTATAGCCGGTATCGAACCTAACCCGGGGCCTCCTGCCCCACGGTTCCCGTGTACAGTGTGCAAACAGTCAGCCTACAGAGCTTCCGTACAGTGCGTCCGATGCTCTGACTGGGTCCATATCAGCAGACGTTGCAGCGGCCTCGACAGGTTGGGTGACTATTTCCCAGGCATCTACCAGTGTCCACCTTGTCAGGCGCTTAATCCTCCTCCTTCCCCGGTCCCCCTCCTTACACTGCGACCCAATCATACAACCCCACTTCTGCCTAACCCCCCACCTCAACCTGCCGTCCCACCTGCCACCCTGCCCTCCGCTCATCGTGATTTCAACTTACTCCAGCTCAACATTAGGTCAGATTGTGAATTATAATTGCGTATATTACCTTTTAATTGCTATAAATAATCATCTTTAGTTGTTTATAGCTGATTCACATCCATTTTTCCGAATTTTTTTCAAAAATTTTCAGAAATTGCAATTTTGCAAATTGCAACAGGCTATTTTTACTGCATTTTTAGCGATTTTAGACCACTTTAGATTGGGGGGGGGCTCCCCCACAGTCTCCCCGTCCCCACCCCCACTTTTTTCGCCTAGAAAGCCCCGGGAAAAAATATAGCCGCCATAACCGGTCTGGGGCCAACTTTTTAACGGTTAGTGATACGGGGCTGAAACTTTCCACATATATATACTAAGCTTGATGTGCTCTAAAATTTGCCCATGAAATCTGCGATGGAATTTTGCGCAGCTTCTGCACAGCTTATTTTACACAGTCTGTAGCCACTTTTCGCACATAGGGGTCGTTGCCGCGACCCCTATGATACCGTTAGTGTGCAATCCCCTCCCCAACTGGGATGGGCCTCAAAAATGTTTGGTTGTAGTTAGGTTGTGTCAGAGAAAAATTAGCATTTTTACTTAAAAACGCAAAAAATCGCTGGTTTTAAGCTTAACATGAGCCTTATAAGTCATCAAATTAGCTAAAACTTGAGAAAGTTTTGAAAATTTGACCTAAAAAACTTAATTTTATAACACTTCTCTGGGCGACCGCTAAAAAGTGGGCGGGTTCGAAAGTGGGTTACCCCAACCCTCCCCCCCCTTTCCCCACTAAAAATGCCAGCCTATGCTCTAGTGTATGTATATATGCACGTAAGCTTGGGGTCTATGCCTTTCGACTTGTTTACGTATCTAGGAGATTGTTCCGTATCTTGTTTGTGTCTAGGAGACTCTTTTCTTCATGATTCGTCTATTTTCTATCAAGGACCAGGGGAAGAAGGATGCTGAGAGTGGGAAAGGCAGTCAGGCAAAGCAAACCGCTGCCCAGCTGAGAATTGCTAAAGGTTGGTTGGTTGCTCGTGTACCGTTTGTTTTTGATTTGCGTTCGTTTATCGTTCGTTTCGCCTCATGGAGAACCATAGGAGTAGCCGGCTACAGTTTGCCCCCTGTGAGGCCCCATGAGAAGGCCAGATCCCCTTCCTGATCTCGATTGCTATTTCCCTCAAGCCGAGTTCAGACCCCGCTCCCCCAAAATGGGTTCCAAACTAAGAAACATGCAAAAATTTTGTAGAACGTTGCGCAATATTTTGAAAAAATTTTAAAAATTCGAAAAAATGGCTTGAAATCAGCTGTAAACAGCTAAAGACGTTTAAAAACAGCATTCAAACGGTATAGTCGAGGCGGGGAAAGAAAATGCCAGGGAGGAGTAAGAAAAACCCTCACTTGGAAGTCAAGATGGCAGGTAGAGAGACCTAGTATATATATATATATATATATATATATATATATATATATATATATATATATATATATATATATTGCGCAAATTAAAGGGCATCTGTCTACTGCACAGGCATACCCAAAACATTGGTATGGACCAGAGCAGCCGACTCTGATCATTTTTCGAAGTTGATACCCTCAAGCCCGCCCTCCAAAACCTAAAAATTTCAAAGTTTTGCTAAGCATATTTCTAGAAACCAGTATATACGGAAAACTTTTATTGGTATACGTATGCGTACGGACCCCCTTTATTGTTTGGTATAGACGACAAGGCTTCTACCTTTATGCAGAATGAGTACTGACATGTTGATGTTATATATGTATATAGTCAAGCGGGGAAAAAAAACCCACTTTTTTTTCTTGGACCAGAACTTTCGACTGGTTTGGGTTAGCACGACTTTGATACTATATTTAATCGGGGTTTGCCCTAAGCTTTCGAATGAGGTATAGTTTGTCTCTCTAGACCCTGCCGTTATGGAGAAATTAAAGTTTTCCGTGCCGGGAAAAAAAAACCCAATGCGGGAAAAAAAACCCATCGGCGGGGAAAAAAACCCACCCGGATTTTTTGCTGGAAGCGTGCCAGAACAATTTTGACGGTGCCATTCGAAAGAGCGGGTTGTTTTTAGTAGGTCTACATCGAAAAATACCAACATTTTTGAAAAATTTCAGAAAAAATTGAATTTTGAAAATTTTGTATGTTTAACACGTAAACATAGGTAAATTTTGGAAATTTTTTAAAAGTGTTTATTTTTGGCAGTTTAAGCATCCTATCGTGTAGAAAACGTGTTTTTCCTGTATTTAGAGCCAAACTAGACCCATTTTAAGGCAAAAATAAGCATTTTTGGCCAAAATTGAAATTTTGGCTTGAAATGGCACCATGTCCGATTTAGACCCCCTGGACCACCCATAACAGAACGAACCCGGGTAAAACCTATACCAACTTAATCTATAGGCTCTATTAAACAAATGTATGTATTAGTTTGACCTTTCCTGCTAACGGTTAGAAAAATATTCAATTTTGAAAAGTGGGTTTTTTTCCCCGCCGATGGGTTTTTTTTCCCGCCAACTCTAGGTCACCCCCAGGTCGCACCGGAGGGGTTAGAGCAGTGTGGCATATATCATCATGAAGCCCAACAGATGCCCTACACATACATACTATCCGCTTTGGTCTAGGTCTTTCCAGTAGTTCAGGGTGGCCAGCCAAAGTTTGCCAAATTTCGGCACTTGGACGGACCAAAATTTTCGAAAATTTCAAAGTCCCAAAAAATTTGCAGGGAAGCAGTGGGAACAACAATAATGCAGCCTCTAGGGTTATTTTTGACGCTCTTCAAGATAGGCTATTAAAATCCTATATAGCTCATACCGGTAAGCCCACACTGGAGGTGGGTTTTTTTCCCGCATATTAAAATGGGTTTTTTCCCCGCTTGACTATATTTATTCTTTACCCGCCAATTTAAACCCTCAGTGAGAAAAACGAAACAGCACCCAATTTTTTAAAATTGACCAGTATGCAATTCTGAGCAATTATGATCTTATTAAGCGATTGTTTTGTGATTCTGTTTCAAAAAAATACGCACTTAGAACCTCAGATAGCTCATAATTTAAGGATGACGGTCTGCATTTTCGCTCCTGGTTTTATATGTTTTCAAGGCAAACTTTTCGAAAATCCAGAAAACTTAATGAGATTGCTGAATCCTACGAGCGATCAATCAGGTTACCAGAAAGTAACCTATGGAACCTAATATATAGTCAAGCGGGAAAAAACGCACTTTTCAGATTTTTGGCCAGAACTTTTTAATGGTTTGACATATCGAAATGCTGATTATACAGGTAGCTAGGCCTAGTCGTAAGCTTTCTTATGAGCTATAGAACACCTCTCTAGGGTGTGCCGTTAGCGAGAAAAATTGTCCCAAACTGGCGGGAAAAAAACCCAATGCGGGAAAAAACCCACCCCAAAAAATTTTTGGCAAGCTGCCAGGAGCATTTCTAACCATTCCAAATGAAAGAGCGGGTTGTTTTTAGTACAACTGCATCAAAATATATTAGTTTTTGTATTAAAATTGAGGCCATATGGTCATTTGAAAATGTTGTATCTTTAACACATAAACATAGGCAAGTTTTGGAAATTTTTTAAAATTGTTTATTTTCGGCAGTTTAAGCATCCTGTCGTGTAGAAAACGTGTTTTTCTTGTATTTAGAGCCAAACTAGACCCATTTTAAGGCAAAAATAAGCATTTTTGGTCAAAATTGAAATTTTGGCTTGAAATGGCACCGTGTCCGATTTAGACCCCCTCGACCACCAATAACAGTACGAACCCAGGTAAAACCTATACCAATTTAATCTATAGGCTCTATTAAACAAATGTATGTATTGGTTTGACCTTTCCGGTCAATGGTTAGAAAAAAAATTTAATTTTGAAAAGTGGGTTTTTTTCCCGCCAACTCCAGGTCACCCCCAGGTCGCACCGGAGGGGTCAGAGCAGTGTGACATATATCATCATGAAGCGCAACAGATGCCCTACAGGTACATATAATCCGCTTTGGTCTAAGTCTTTCCAGTAGTTCAGGGTGGCCCGGCAAAGTTTGCCAAATTTCTGCACTTGGTCGGACCAAAATTTCCAAAAATTTCAAAGTCCCAAAAAATTTGCAGGGAAGCAGTGGGAGCAACCATAATACACCCTCCAGGGTTATTTTGGATGCTCTTCAAGATAGGCTATTAAAATCCTAGATAGCTCATACCGGTAAGCCCACACTGGGGGTGGGTTTTTTCCCGCATTGGCGAGTGGGTTTTTTTCCCGCCTGACTATATATGTGTCGCAGCTCCAGACTGCTCCAGAACCTTCAAGTCCCAAACTTCGTTGAGAAAAGCGGCGGCCGGCTCCTGTGAGAAGGCTGGTTTGGGAAATATCCGAAGGGAACCACTGAAATCAGCCGATTTGATTTATCCAAAGGACCGTGTGCCCCCTTTGGCTGCAAACCCTACGCTGACGATCAGATGCCGAAGATATGATCTGATAAGATCAGATGCCAGGAAGCAGGTTGCCCTGGCAGCCCTTGCCGCTTTGCCCCCGGCTGACATTATCATCTGGACTGATATGGTGCAGCTATTATGGGTGAAGTCTCAAACGGTGGAAGTGGAACCCTGATAACGGAACGGATCCAGCTAAAATCTGCAAGCCCGCGGGACAACTCTGTTCCAGCTTCCGCGCTGAACTGCTGGCGGTCCACACTGCATTCCAATGCTTACCGACAACTCCCACCTACTGCCTGAGAACTGTAGAGTGAGAGTCTATATATATACTGACTCACAGTCCGTAGTCCGGCTACTTCGTGCCGGGGTACGTGGCTCTTTTAGCGACCTATTGTCTGGCGTCTGGAATCTGCTTCACAGGCTGAGAAACTTCAATCTCACTGTGCCGTGGGTGCCTGGACACGCGGGAAAACTTATATACGGGTTAGTCAGGTCATTCTAAAACAGTTAGGCGTTTGTTGCTTTGCCGACGCTATTAGATTTGCGAAAAATAGGCAGTAATTCTCATTACATTCGTCAATGTTCAGTTTCTTTCAAAATATGCCGTGAAGTGTGACGAGAGTGGCCGGAAACTAACCCTGGGGAAGCGGCAGGCAATGACAACAGTTAATTGCTACCATAGAGCTAATAAAATGTCGTTATTGATGTAAGCATTTCTAGATGGTTCAATGTAGCCCCACCTTCGATTTTTGTGGGGCTACTTGGAAGGCTAAAGCTCATTTGCATATTTCAAAACATACTTTGAAGCGCAAAAAGTGCATTGTAGACAGGCCCCCCAAAGGTTGCTTATAGGCATGAAAGAAGTTTCTAGTTGCTTTTCAACTGAAGTTCTCGCCAAACTCGGGGCACTCAAAAATCAGTTATTTTATCACTGTGTCACACGTTGGCTATTACGTGTTTTGATATTCTTAAGTAATGCCTGGATATCATCGGAACTATACTCTCTATAGTCAACACGAGTTTAATTTCTGTCACGGCATGCATAGCAAGCTCTGCACAAGTTCATTTGTAAAATCGGTCAAAACTGTTCCAAGTTACCCCACGGTTCCAAGTAGCCCCGGTTCACGTAGTTTGCAGCGGCTTCCAGAAGAGGCAGTAGTGGTATTTTTCGAAAAAATCTACTCTCAAATTTTGAAATACCACATATTTCAGATCAAAGCTGACGCCGATAGGCGGTCCTGAAAATCTAATAGAAAACTTTTTCCACTGAGCAGGTCACGAATAGTATATAGCCACTCAATGTCGAAAAGCGGCAAAGTTCAAAGAATTTTGAATATCGAAAAAATAGAATAACTCACGCGATTTCCATCCACAAATGTTGAAACTGTGTAGGACTTTCAGACAAGGGAACAATTTTCCTGAAAAGATCGCGGCAGTACCATGTACCGATCTTTCTGGGCATATAAAATCGGCGCCCTTTGAAATGGCACAAGAAATTTCAAAAAATTTTCACGAAAAGAAAGATCTCATTGGTCCGGTTTAGAAAATGTATACTTTGTGGTAGCTATCTTAAACCGTTTTTGAGATATAAAGAAAACAATTTCGCTTTCTTAATTTTTTGTCAGACTTTTAAGTTACGAGGTCAAAATGCTAGAAAAGGCCAAAAACGGCCAAAGCAAACCGTTTCTCGACAAAAGCTTTCGAATGATGCAAAATTAAGTCTTTTGGACAGTTTTATTTTTGCCATTTTGCCATCACCGTTTCGAGTAGTAGCGTACGTGACCCTATCGGCCCCCGAGTGCCCGGAAGGTGGTCAGGTCTACATGCAAAATTTCAGCCAAATCGGTTGAGCTGAAATCGAGATAGACTGGGATCGGAAGGGGGGAGACTCGAAATTGTGGACAATAAGAATGATAAGAAGGATAAGAATGATAAACGTGTCCAGAACATAGGGTTCCACACCCAACAACATTTCTTGCTTTTAGACATGGCGGAGCTCCAGTTGCCAAAAACCTGCGTTCTTGACTATCCCGATCCCTTGGATGTACTCAACTTTAAGCTGACAATTTCACCAGATGAAGTTAGTTTGCATTTTTGAATTATATGCATAAGCACATGTAAGAGGAACCCATGGACGTATCCAGGGGAGGGGTCTTGGCGGTTGAAACCCCTCCTTTTCTTGGGTTGTATTTTAGCAATACTCCATTGCAAAAAGTGTAAATATTTGTCAAAGCCCCTTCCTTTCAGTAAATTTTTTTGTCAAAACCCCCTTCTTTTCAAAATCTTGGAGGAGCTCCTAAAATCTGAGTCGGCTCTGAGTGGATCTCAAAGATTTGTTAAAAAGCAAAACTTTTTCAATTTCTGTGGCTCTATCCCCTCCACCCTCGCATTTCTTCAGGGACAACCGTCTGTCCTGCTCCGAAACCAGTTCGGTCACGTCATAACGTCTGCTTGCTGCTGGAATACCAACGAGAAACTGGCGGAATATATGTAGTTCGGAACCTTCCCTCGGCCCTGGGTACGAGATTTTACCGAGGATTACCTTGACCTTCTAATAAGCAAGTTCATAATCATGTCAACGTCATAAACGATGCTATTCAACGAATGAATACAACTTCACTGCGCACTAGAATAGGTGTGGTTACTAAGTGTACATACGCATGTACTTCTTCACATATATATATCTGAGGAAATTGGTTTATGCTAAAACAATTTCATTGCATAAGCTTTCACTATTTCACTATTATATATCGGATAAGACAGAAAGGTGTCTACTAATAGAGAAATACGCGCGGAAAATTTTTGAAATTTTCAGCAAAAAGTATATACCTGGAAACGTGTATTTATTGTCAGAGACAACTAAAAATTTCTACTCAATGCCAAAAACTTTTGCTTTCAAAGCTCCGAATAAAGTTGCGGAATTTTCAAAAAACTTCCGAATTTCGCATTTTTTCGCTCCCTTTTCCCACTAAAGAAAACCCTGAAGAAACATGGGTAACGGAGAGGGGTGCGCAAAAACAGCCTGGTTACATCGTAAAATATGTGTGAATGGTTTGTTTACAACGTATACAACGACCTTTATGGAGTGATGTCATTGGCTTTGTTTTCATCTTAGGGCTTCTATAAAGGTGGGCGATTTGTGTTCAGTTTTCGAGTTGGTCCCAGCTATCCCCATGAAGCCCCCAAAGTGAAGTGTGAAACCAAAATCTATCACCCTAACATTGATCTGGAGGGCAATGTTTGCCTCAACATTTTAAGGTTTGTTGTCTCTTTCCTTGTGGTGCTCTCGCAGTGACGCTTTCGACGTATTGTGCTGTGTTGAGTTTTTAAAACAAATTATTATTTTAACCTACTGTTCTATTAGCACTTTAAAATAGCTGCGAGATTTGTATATATATTTTTATTTCTGATGCCTCAGAGATGCTGCTGAAACCGGCTGAAGGTGGTGGTTTCCTTTTGTGCAGTGCTTTTGTATTAATTTTTAAAACGCTATACATAACTTTCGCAATTTTGGGAGTTGGAAAGAGCTTTATACATCGTTTTAAAGCTTATAATCAGGACATTCACATGAGCTTACGAAACTAGCAAAATTATATAGCAAAAAATAGCAAACATTTTCTGATATAACGGCTAAATATAATATACTTAGATCAAACATTTTTGAACATCAATTTCTCATAATTGTAGAATCGCTCAAAAGTTCTTTTTGTGTCATGATATGAAGAACATATGGGCCGAGGGACGTTTTTGATTTGGCTGAGCAGGGGCCAGTTTCATAAAAATGCTATCGAGTTCTCGAGTCTAGTAGATAAACTACACTGAAAGTTTTCGAGATCCGCAAGTCACTCGACCAGAGAAATTTTTGCCTACTTGATACCAACTCGAGATATTTTTGAAAATCGAAATTTATAAATTTATTCTTCCTTGCTTCAATAATTTGCATAGTTGAGTAAATAACTCACGGTAAAATTGTCCGTAGATACATTTGCATATATATCATTTTTAATACATAAGAGGTTGTTGTCTCTGAAAGCAGACTACTCGAGAACTTGATAACTCGAGAAGCTTTTTTATGAAACTGGCCCCAGGTCTTAACGGTCGGGAAAATCGACCAAATGCACTGAAACACAAAATTTCGTAAGTTCGCATTGAGTTTTCTTGCCACTCGAAACGTTTTAGCCCTGACCAAGAAAAACGTCCCTCCGCAGACGTGCTAAATTTTCACTCTGCCAAAAATTTCCGGAATCCGTCGATTGGTTTTTGAGATCGATGTTTAAAACAAAATAATAGCAGTTTTGCCAAAATCGTTTTTCGGCCAAATGTCTAGCTTAAAGCAACGAACTCCAGCTAATACGTAGGCATTGAGGAAATCTGCAATTAGACTGTGTATCGATTGAGTATAAGTGGACCAAAATTGTCCGTAAGATTTGGCAATAATTTTCAAGAAACTAATTTCCTCGAAAATGGCCATCTTTGACTTTCAAAATCGTTTTTGCTTATATATATTGACTTAACCATTGGAGATAGCTCAAAGGTTGTAAAAGCAAAAAATGTTCATTTCTGTGCCTTCTTTCCAGCCATAGCAACCAATCCGGTGTATCGACTTCCTACTAGAAGTATAATGGCAAAAACCAAAACTTTCTTATCTTTTCACCTAAAAATACGAGACTGGTCTCAGAATCAATGTTACAGAGCACGAAAATAGGTTATTAAGTTTTAGTTATGTACGTAAAGGATTAAAGCCGTAGAAGTCAAAAATATCCGAAAGGAAACCAGCACTTTAGGCCAAATGATAGACTTTGAAGATTGAGGTTAAGAGACAACGTTTGTCAATTGTTTTCCAGTACGGAGATTTTTCTGCCAATGTTTTAGAGAAGATTGGAAACCAGTTCTCACAATCAATTCAATTGTGTACGGACTCCAGTACCTTTTTTTGGTGAGTCGTTTGCTTTTTTCCTAGACGCGGTTTTTATTGACCTAAGAATTCCAGGATTTTTCTGAAAAAATAAATCTTTCCTTTGTTCATGATTTAAGCAGTTGGCTTAACGTTGTAACACTGTGGCCTCTCCCCTGTTTCCCCAGTAAAAGCTGTCTAAAATCTGGGATACAAAAGTTGGTTTGTTGGTCGTACAGAATTCAATTTAATAGACCTGAAAGATGAAATCTTATTTTTGCGTTAAACTGGGTCTAGATTGGCTCTAAATGCAACAAAAACTCGTTGTTTAACACAATTAGGATGCTTAAACTGCTAAAATAAGCAATTTTTAAGTCTGTCTTTATGTGTTAAACGTACAGAATTTTCAAATATATATAATTGTACTTCAATATCTTCTATATTTGTACTAAAACTAATGTATGTATATATATATATATTTTGATGCAGTGATATACTAAAAACAACCCGCTCTTTCGATTGAAATGGTTAGAAATGCTCTGGGCAATTTCCGAAAATTTTCGGGATCGGATTTCCCTGCATATGGATTTTTCCCGCATTGAGTTTTTCCGGCTAGTTTGGAGCCATTTTTTCTCAATAACGGCACCATTCACTGAAACGTTCCGGCCAAAAATCTGAAAAGTTTAGGTTTTTCCCGCGTGAATCAGTATGTAATGGTTATTGTGATGAATCCGTGTGTTTGTTTGCTGTTCAGGAACCGAACCCCGAGGACCCACTCAACAAGGAGGCGGCCCACATCCTTCAGTCGAATCGAAGTCAGTTCGAGCAGAATGTGAAGCGAGCCATGCGCGGCGGCTATGTCGGTGATACACAGTTTGATAAGTGTCTCACTTAGCCCTTAGTTCTGTCCTATTTTTGTGTGTGTATGTATTGTATATGTATGTATGTTTTCCTATGTGTATGTAGTATCCATTTTTATGGTAGCTGTACATAGATTATCGGGTTCGGTGGTCTGACCACTCTGTGTCATTTAGGAGGTATACTTTTGTGCTAGGTTGATATTTTCAGGATCTTGTTTCTCTGTCCTTTGGAGCAAACTCTACATTAAGCCGCAACTTTTAGGCTGCTAAATTCAGTATGTCAGCTTCGGGTCTTTGCCCAACAATTGTTTACCTACCTACCTACTTTCAGAAATATCCGAAATTTCTTTGTCCACATGGTAACGTATCTTCTGTTCTAACGGAAATATTGTTTCGACCCGTCAAACTCGAGCATACTTTCGATGCCTCTTTTTTTGTTCATGTAACTACAAGCTGAGTCCATCCGGAAATGTTTGCTCAAAACGAACTGGGAAATTTTTCTGTCGCAACAGGCTGGCATGTCCTTCGTAGACCCTGCATTTTCCTTTTGCACTGTCCAATTACTTCGCTCCATTTCAGCTGAATATCAAAAACATTGCACCAGAGTGTCGTGCGTGGTAGGTGTGGTTCGATTCCCTCCTTAGCCATAACGACGCTGCATATTTCCTTGAACTCAAAAATTAGGTCGAACATTTCCTCTACATTATTGTCGGTTTGATCATCATAAGTTGTATACATGAATCTACCAGTGGCATCCGCTTGTTTGGTATAGTTTGATTACATGTACAGTATTGCGTTTGCTGACTAAAAACCTGAGCTAGAATGAAGAAATAGGCTAACATAGATAGTGGTACAGTCAGGAGTAAAATTGAATTTAGTAGATAGGTAGGTATGTAAAGTACAGGCTTTTTCCTACAGGGCGAGGAGGTTGGGTGCCCCCAGAAATCGGTTCCCCCTTTCAGAACCCACAGATGTCGGGATAAATATCTTAACCTTAAAATTAGGTTAAAAATTGCATAATTTTTAGCTTAGCAGTAAAAAATAGCTACATATTTTTAAGCAATTTTTCGAAACATTTTCGGAACCCCCCCCCTCCCTCTGAAGTCTGTGTCTAGGAAAGAGCTAGAAGTATGCGTGTGAGAGGCAACCTACATTCTAAGCTAGGCTCGACAGTAGTGTCAGGAGGGGCAGTTTAATGCGTTTTGTGTACTACTGTCAAGAAATCGAAAACTAAAATGAATGACTAATTAGCTTCCAAAAATTGATGCTGGGGATATTCTGGTTCTGGTAGTCTGCAGTGGATTAGACGGCGGTTGGACCTGTTATGTCCTGATAGCTTATTGTCTAATTTAATTATCTGTCTGTGTTATGTATATACGTACTTTTGCGTTTGTCTCTTCTTCTTCTCCCCGAATATTACTATATTGTCTTGTAAATATCCAGAGCCCATTTCACTATTTTCTGCTTGGAAGTTTACACATACTAGGCATTTATTAAAGTGCTAATTTGCGATGTTTTGGCATTTAGTGTGTACTTTTGAACGATTTGGAGGTTTGGCTACTTTCCTTTCCTCCTACCCTACTCTGTTTACCGTGGGGTTTTTGTTAAATCTTTACAATTTTGTAATAGAGTACTTTATGACGTATGTAGGAAAGGTGATTGTTTTACGATAGTTGCTCGATTAGCGACTTCGACAGTTGAAGTGAGCCTGGTTTCCCTATTAACCTACTTTTGTTTAATCCTGGACAAATCCGTGTTTTCTCGCCGCTTCAAACGTGGACGTCTGCACCTAGAATACCGCCCAACCTAATTCTTAAGTTCCTATCCGGCTCCGGGGTTGGTTGTCATGATCTGCTTAAATTCTGTTTGCGTGACGCTTTTTTCTGCTATGTTTGTTAGTTCATCATTATTGTGTAGGTATTGGATTTTTCTGTTCATAATTCTGTGCGCTTTATTATGTTGTGTCCGTCTGCATTGTGTTTTATGATGTGGAACCGTTGGATATGATCAATAATACATGTAATGATTATGCGATAAATAAAGGGGAGTTTGTCTTTTTGGGCTAACTATATACAGCTGAACTGAACTGAAACAACGCCCGGCTGCCTAAATTCATAAAATGCCTACTAGGTCACTAATTAAGTAAACTAAACAAAACATAAATAAATCGGAATCAAGCATCGGCCCGTCCTCGTGTATAATAGTCCTAAATAACAGATAACAATGTCACTCAAGGGGCTTCCCTTCCCACAAGAGCGGTGGTATGTGAGGCGCAGGGAATCATGTGCGATCCCGCCGTTGCACTCCCCTTGTTGTCCTGTTTTGGCATCCCACATAACCTGGTTGATAGTTCCAATGCGTAACGACGGATTTGGTAGGATGACGCAGGGCTAATTTGGCGACAAGCAACTTAGGGCCGTATTCACAAGGCCGTGGTACCCTACCAATAGCTTGTAAGGGTTACCAGTGGTTAAGCCAATTTGGTTAAAAACTACTTCCGATTCCACAAAAAGTTTTTAATCAGTGGTATGCCATGGTAAGGGAAATGGGTCTTTCCAGATTACCCCCAGTGCTAAAGTTTTTAAAAACTACCAATCGAGCTGAAATTTGGTATGGGTATGTTTCGACCACGCTGAGTTAAAATATCGCAAAATTTTTCGATTTCGCGAAATTAAATTTTTCGATGCGCAGGGGGAATCAAGACGAATCAAACATTTTTGTCTTCGATTTTGCTAATATAAGTTGCACGCAGGGATCGCCGAACCCGAATCTGAAGTTCACTTTTCGATTCAGCTTTTGGTTGGCTTGATCTACGCTTATATTGTAAGCTTAAGTTGTAAGCTTATGCTGATTAACGAAAAGCTGAAATGTAAAATGGACTTCAGATTTGTGTTTAGCGACCAGTAAACCCCGGAAAATTGCAACTTTTCAGCGGAAAACCCGGAAAACATGCAACTTCTCAGCAAAATCGAAGACAAAAATCTTTCGATTCCCCTTGCTAATCGAATTTTGCGAAATCGAAAAAAATTTTGCGATATTTGAACTCAGCGTGGTTGAAAACATACCCATACCAAATTTCAGCTCGATTGGTAAAGTTTTAAAAATTTTAGCACTGGGCCCCGTTGCATAAAAGTAAGGAGTAATTACTCCTGAATTGTCATTAGTATTATGTCAGCAGTGTCACGAGTCGTTACATTTGCGTTGCATAAACTACTAATGACACTATTACTCCTTACTTGTAATTATTCACGATTTTCTTACAATTTACTAATGACTTTTCAGGAGTATTTTTCACTAGTTCTAAGGCAGAAACTGAGGAGTAAAAATGTAGAAGTAAATAACATCATTTATTTGGAATATTTTTAATTCATTTCGACTGTGAATGTTTGTGTGAATGCGTAGCTAGTTGTATGTAAACTATAAACAAATTTCGATGATTACCAAAAACCGTAAATTAGAACAAAACAATAGAATATATGGATAAATTAGGGCACACACAGTAATGAAATAAGTTTGTGATGAGAAAATCCAAAAATACATCTTAAAACTCAAAGAAACGTAATATTTCCAACATTCACGGTAAAAATTGACCCGTAGAAATGACTGCTATATTCAGCAGTAAAATAGTCAGACTAATAGCTTTTATGCAACACTGCTGTTTTTCATTAGTAAAATTCAGGGGTGAATTTGCTGCTGACACTAATGACTTTTCAGACTAATAACACCTGACTTTTATGCAACGGATACATGTGACATTTCATTAGTAATTA